>BGPR01000106.1:980981-1008100 GCA_013235015.1 Araneus ventricosus | reverse complement strand
AGTCTTTATATTTTCGCGTATCCCTTAATTAGTCTTTATATTTTCGCGTACCCCCTATTGTCATATCCTCCTCAACACCATCACCCACCATCCGTCTATGCAATGAAGTTTTTATCAATAATGTTAAGGGCTTAGGTTAGCTTAAGAGTCAAATGACTCGAATTAATAATATTTGCTGGACTTATTTTGTATTTTACATTTTATTTCATTTTTATAATAGTATTAGTTCAACGCCGAAACAAATGAAATCATTATTGTAATAATCAATCAATTTTGTAATTATTTTAATTTAATATGTAATTTTTAGCTATCCTTATTAACTTATAAGGATAGCTAAAAATTACACTCCGTAATAATAAACTATTCAAGTGGTAAAGTTATTAAATAGCAAGTATTAATTTGGGGAAATAAAATTCTGTAACTTTTTTAATTCCTTATGTTTTCTTGTTTTCGCCATTTCCAACTTTGATTTCGCGTACCCCCAACTAGTCCTTCGCCTACCCCAGGGGTACGCGTGCCACAGGTTGGGAATCTCAGATGTAAAGAATAGACCCTAACTCACATTTTACAGTGAAGATTCGGCCACGAGGGCATTTAGGGGACTGACCAGAAATTGATGAAGAAGAAAGAAATCTGGGCTCCCCCTATTTCAGAGAAAGCTGAAAATGATTTGCGAATTTCATCGATGGTTTTGCTTAATATGCACATTGCTTACATGCATTTTCGTAAAAATAGCAAGTATATTCTGGAAAATATAAAGGTTTACTTAAAAATCCCAAATTTTCCCGCATGTTCTTTATTTATAACATGCAGAGTTTTCCATCCAATTATACGAAACTTAAGGAAAAAGTGACAACATGTTATAGAAGCGTTGTGTAAGAATTTGGAATAAATACTTTGAATATTAAAGAAAATATGAGTATTTGTAGTAAACAATTTTTTAGTGCGTATGTGCGAAACGTAGCGTAATTTTTCTTTCATAACTTCAAAGCCAGATATGTAGGGCAGCTTATATAAAAATTTCAGTCGAATACCATAAAGATTTAGAAAGATATAGGCATTGCAGTGAGCAGATTTCTGCTTCTCTGTAAGAGAAACAAAACGATGAGGGGGTTTCCACAAATTGATATTTTTAAACTTAAATTTTCGAATAATTTTATAGAATTTAATAAAGATTGAATATGCTGAATACCCAAGAATACTTAAAAATAAAATTCATAATTTAATTTGCAGTTCGACGACTACTATCCGAAGATTCAAGGTTAAAAACTATCAATTTGTGGATAAACCCTCATCATTTTGTTTCTCTTAGAAAGAAGCATAAATTCCCATTCACTGCAATGCCGATATCTTTCTAAGTCTTAATGGTATTCGACTGGAATTTTTATATGAATTTCCATACATATTGGGCTTTGAAGTTATGAAAGAAAAATTATGCTACATCTCGCACATGCGCAGTAAAGAATTATTTACTACAAATACTCATATTTTCTCTAATTTTTAAAGTATTTATTCCAAATTCTTACACAACGCTTCTATAACATGTTGTCACTTTTTCTGTAAGTTTCTTATAATTCGGTGGAAAACTTTGTATGTTATAAGGAAAAAAATACGCGGAAAAATTTGGGAATTTTAAGAAAATCTTTACATATACCAGAATATACTTGCTATTTTTTTACGAAAATGCATGTAAGCAATGTATATATTAAGCAAAACCATTTGTGCAATTTGGAAATCATTATCAACGTTATGTGGAAGGGGGTGTGCCCAAATGTTTTTCTTCTTCGTCAATTTCTGTCGGTCCCCTAAATCCCCTCGTGACCGAATCTTCAATGTAAAATGTGAGTTAGAGTCTATTCTTTACATGGCCGAAGTTTTAGTGCAGTTGGTTTAGCCTTTCAGTAGAAATTCTAACAATGTGAAAGTCAGAAAGTGTCCGGATACTTTTGATCATATAGTGCATTTAACCCATGTTCTTTTAGTAGTCTTGTATCTGTTCTGTTCATTATCTACATACATGCCCCTAATGGACACACACACACAGCCATTCCCACAGAAATATGAGTTTTGTTACATGAGCGCAATATATATATATAATTAAAGAAGATTGCTAATCTTCTTAAATATATTGTTGAGAATAGGGAATTTAAAGCAAATTACATTATAAACTATCCATTTGGTTATATTTAACAACGGAGAAAGAAATAAATTCTGCGAAAAATCTTCTACAGCAATCAAATATTTCTTCCAAATATAATTTTAAAAGTGTGTTTTTTCCCCCGAAAGATGAAGGGATTATATTCTACTGATAATTTCAAAATGCCAAGACTAGCACTTTTTGACGATTTTACTCCGGAAAGGGGTGACAGGCGATGTGTAAGTTTTTTGTTAGGTCACGCTAAGTAAAATGTAAATATCTCCCCCAAAATTTCTCACTTCACCCCTATTTTGGTGAAATCAACTCCGCTGGGCGCATGCGCAAAAGCGCGGAGGGTTTCGGAATCGGAGAATCATCTATCTACATGTTCAACCCACGCTGAATTCACATTCGTTCTTTCATTGATTTGCGTCAACAAATCTGATTAGAACACTGAAACTTACCAATTACACTTTCCGTAGTATAAGTTAACATGGTATTTACTTTTTCCAACATATTTAATATGATATTTAATTTTTTTACTTTCCTCTCTAATTCTTCAACTTGACTTAATTTCCTCTGCTTCATTTTTCAAAAGAAATTTTATACTGGTGTAAAGTCACCTCTAGGAGTGCAAAGTTCGTAACAATAACTGTCTAATCACCATTCTTGTAAGGTCCGGTGCACGCATGCGATTTGTGTCGAACAAATCATTAGCGACACAAACTGCAGGAAAAGCGATTAGCGGCTTGATACACATCGATATTAGTTAGGTAGTACACACTTAGGCCCGGTGCACACTAGCCGATTTGTGTCGTTGAAGCTATAAAAATAACAATAGTAACCCATATCCCCTCCACAGGCGGCATATGGGTTACTATTGTTATTTTTATAGCTTCAACGAGACAAATCGGCTAGTGTGCACCGGGTCTTACCTCCGATTGTGTTCAGATTTCGAGGGGAAAGTGCTAAGTAAATGTGCCAAATAAGTCATTAGCGACATTCTTGCTCTGCAGGAGGTACGTGCACACTGCCCAACTGGAATCATTGTGCTTCAAGCCGCTAATCACTTCTCCGGCGTTTTGCCGCTAATTTGCCCAACACAAATCGCATGTGTGTGTCGGGTCTCAGCCTGATACGCATTTTGCTTTAGTGAAGGCTATTAAAATTTTTCAACTCTACCCCATTTTCATTAGAAAAATTATGTAGTTATCCAAAAGTTGAAAAATAAACAGAAAAAATAAAGCATTTGTCAACGATAACTCCAAGGGAATTTAATTAAAAATAATTATTTAGCAAATTTTAACAAAAGATTTTCGCTGAAGATGATTTTCTGAGCTATCTGTCCACAAATATTGAGTTTTCGTGATTCCAGTATTTTCACATTATTTCAGACTTCACATTGGGGTCGCGATGCATAATTTATTTAAGAAACCCCGCTTTCGTGGTTTTCGAAAAGTTTCAGAAAAATAGTAAGATTAAAGAAATTGCTAATTTTAGCTATTCAAAGCTTGTAAATAGATGAAAAATTACTTCTGAATTGCATAAAAAACTGGTTTTAATAGAGAAGCCTACTACATAATATCACGAATCAGCCAGTAATATGTAAATATTTAGATTTGTTCGTGATTAGATTAATTAATTGTATTATTGAACAGTAAAGTGTAAATTACTTAGAAAGTTAAATGACCGAGTCGACGAACCTTATTTTGAAAAATATGCCTCTTTTGAAATTAACTTAGTTGGGACCAAATTGTAAGATAATGTTAAGAAAATGCATTTGAATATTCTGCAATAAAATTTACTATTCGAAAAATAATGAACTGCAAATAAACCTATGATAAATGAGGTGGAGAAAATAAATTTTAAATATATTTTTCCCTTTTAGTATCATTACCAAACATTACCATAAGCGCGCGTCTTCGCAACTGAATCATTCAGAGTTAAATAAGTTTTACATAAAGTTATGCTCAAAAATTCTGGTATAATTTAAGCGAACCTCAGGTTAATGAACTTAATAAACACTAGGAGTAATTTATACATATGTGTATATACCATTAGTTACCAAAACTAATTACTGGTATGGCTAGATAGACTACAAGTTTAATTTGCAATATACATTTTCGTAAATAAATGACATTTACTTGTATAATGTAAATATTTAAAACTTGAATTGTGAGTTAAACTTAATAAAGCAGCTTAAACTTATTAAGCTTATTAACTTATAAAGTGAGTGATTTGTTTGGGAGTTAACACGGCAAAACTTTAAAAACGTCCAAGTAGTTGTCAAATTTTATTAATTTTCTTTGCTACACTTACTCCGACATAAAGTTTTGCCACGGTTGTGTATGGAATTTTTAAGGCACCTTACTTAAAAATTATTTATATACTAAATTTATAGTAAATAAACGAAAAAAAGTACATTCGATTACAGAAGAAATTGTGGGATTATATTTATTCTTAAGTTTCAATCTGGATTAAGATTATAAAGATGCGAATGAAATTCGAAGTGTTTAAAAGTGTTACTACCCCTCCCAAAAAACTTTTAATTTTGTCTAATTGCTGTTCATTATTTAGAGACCGAATAAGTGCACTTAGAGCTAGCTATCTTTGAAAAAAAGTGCATTATCTTAAAAACCACAAATGAAGCTCTGACCTATTAAACGACAAAAGTATGCATAAAAATTAACGAAAGGCTAACAAATACAAATCAACAATTGTTAAGAGTACATTTTAGTGAAATCTGTCTCCAACAAATGACTCTCCTCCTCTATTTATGCCTTGCTCCTAACATGTCTTTCATTGCTGGAATGACTCATGAGAGCCTTTTTTTAGGACCTACGATAAGTCTACGATATTCACTAACACAGTTGTTTAATCAGCTAGGAGTCTCCAGCAGCACTAATCATACGGCCACACGGTTGTCCGCCTTACCTTGACGCCTTACAAATAGCGAAAGAGGCGCCCTCCTAACGAAAGTGAAAACTACAGGATACATTATCGGATTTATGATTTCAATTTATTCAAAACGGGACTGACGAATAACGAGATTCTTCTGTAATTGGTTATGGTCTGTTCAAAAAAAAAAAAAAAAAACAAAAACCCGAACTTTAAAAACAAATCAACAATTGCTAAGAATACGATTTAGTCGAATCTGTCTCCAACAAATGACTCTCGTCCTCTATTTATGCCTTGCTCCTAACATGCCTTTCATTGCTGGAATGACTCATGAGAGAATTTTTTTAGGCCCGCATGTAAGTCTTGTGGCGAATGTTCTTCACTCTTTTCTATTGTTTCAAATCGTTGACTTTTTCATACGGGTTTCAACTTCTGGAACAAAAGAAAGTTCACAGAGACAAATTTGAGAGTTACAGCTTCTTACGACGTGTTTTGAAAAGTTTTGATCCGTATTTTTACGATCTGGAAGCTTCTCATTAGCTGTGGCACTATTCACGTTTTGTTCATTAGGCAAGAGACGATGAACAGATTTTGCTGCAATGTGTTAAATGATTTTTTTTGCTGATGCCTAGATCTTCAGTCAGCTCATGGATGGTTTACATGAATCACAGAACGCGCTTTCTTGACGTGAAAATCGCCCTTTGATATGGAAGACAGCCGAATTTTTGGATAGTCTTTGGTGGACGTTTTGCCGGATTGGGAACGTCGGTACAATTCATAACATTGGGACTAGATCAAACAATCATCTCCATAAGTTTGTTGCAACATCTAAAATGTTTCAATAAAGGCTTTTGATAAATTTACCCAAAATTTCACCCAAACTCTTCGCTCTTCCATCTTTGGGATGTAAAAAAAAAATCGCCATACGCACAATATACTGGTTCACTCTACTGCTATTAAACAGTGACAAAATGACGCGGCGTCCTCGAAAAAAGTGCAAGTACAAATTCAAGGTTAAAGCTTCACAACTTGATTACAATGAGATTGGTAGATTGAAGCGGTAAAGGGAGTTGGAACCCTAAGTCCGTTAACCCTAACCCTGTTACTTCGACGTACCTTTCCTCAAAATCTGCTATAGGTACATGTTTGAAATGTTTATAGAAGTAAAATACATCCTTCTTATTATACTGAAATGAGTTTTTAGTTAATTTCTAATTTTTTATAAATTTACAAAATATTTAATTAGACATAGTGAAGTTAACCCTATTTTGACATAAACAAAATTGTAAAAAAACAAAGTTTTGAGTTTTTTTTTAAAAAAAAGCTCATTTCAGTATAATGAGAAAAGTGTACTTTACTTCTATAAAACATTTCAAACATGTATCTCTAACAGATTTTGAGAAAAGGTACATCGAAGTAACAGGGTTAGGGTTAACGGACTTAGGGTTCCAACTCCCCTTAAGGTTCTAATTCAGGGTCAAATCCAGGGGGTGGGGGCTATCAGGCTGCAGCCCCCCAGATCCAAGCCAGAATTCTTGATTTTATTTAAAAAATTACAACTGCCTTTTCTTAATTTCCCTCTTTTAAAAAATAATAAAAACGTTTCAATATTGCTTTCTGGCTATACAGGCTCGAAAATTTTCCTACTTTTGTAGTCATTCCCCTTGCATTTGTAGTTTTGACGCGGTGGAAGACATTTTTTTGCCTAGTTATTTCATTGTAATTTTTATTAAATTATAGAAAGTATTCAGTTGTTCTTTATGATTCTTATTGGCAGGTGAGTAAAGTCTATAAAGTTAAACAGTTTTGGTTTACTTTAGCCTTGATGTTTGACATTCGTCACGACGATACAAAATTGTTATGCCCTCCGCCCCCCCCCCCCCCCGACCCGAATCCTAGATTCGCCACTGTTCTAATTTATAAGTTCGGTTTCTTTTTCGGACAGGGGACGTATGCTTTGTATTTTGAGACCTCTGACCATGAAGATTTATAGGTGAAGGAACGAGGTGGCGAAAGGGTACTCACCTGCTGATGGTCTGGAAGCAGAACCATGGCAGAATGAAGAGTCGCCTGTTGCCGGAGTAGATAAGGGCATGCGGCCCGAAGACGTCGTAGACCTTCAGAAGGCACAGGGTCACGCCCAGCGCTGAGGTGCAGACCAGCCGACGCAGCTGCTTTTCCAGCCGGCTGCGGGACTGCCGCTTCAGCTTGCGGGCGTCGAACTGAAAGTCTTCCAACCGGATCTGCGCCACGGGGCTGGTGGGAAATTCAATTCAGATTATGCATTTGTAGCATGCATACTACAGGAATTGAGAACAGGAACTTTCAAAATATATACCTTGGGATATGGATGCTTTTGCAAATCAATACTAACAATACAATCATAAGCTGCACGCTTCCAAATTTAATTATTTCACCATAAGTCGTCTATTGTGGAACGAGCTTGAGTTTATTCAATTTTGCATAACAGACTACACACATTTAAGTGAAGTTTACAATATTAAACTCGAAATCCAGAAAATAGTGGTTGGCATAAAGGTATTGCACAGCTACGTCGAACGGCCGATGTATATTATACAGTTGTGGAAAAAGAACGAACAACCCAGAATTATTCTGCCATCGTTCATCGGAATTCAAAAGGTGCCAAATTTCAGGGAATAACGTCTACTAAATGGTTCCATATCTAAAAAAATTCATAAGGGGTCGTCTACATATTTATAATTGCATTGACTTTAACATTTCCAATAGCAGCACCTATTTGTTTCAATGGATTTCAAAACTGCATCAAAAGTTATGCTCAGATACCAAAGTTTATCATTCTAGATCTAATAAAATTTTGAGTCTCTAATGTTAAAGTAAAATTTTGAATTTTTGTTGATATCGTGAGTTATAATATAGCTATTGACCTAGAACTTTTTCGATTTAATAGTATGAAGTAGTATACACATTTTGCACCTGTACTTTTGATTTTAAAATAATCTTGAACACAGAAAATATTTTATTAAATTTGATGTTTAAAAATTTTTGAGTGGGAACACCCCCAAATTTTAACAGTAATCGATGCAGAAGGCTATTTAATAAACCCATGCAAAATTTCAGCTTATTCGAAAAGTAGTTTTTAAGTTACATTAAATTTTCTATTTTCTCTGTAAAACGATGCACTTGGGGGGGTGCTCCATATATTTAAAAAAGATAAGATGTTTATTTCAGTTAGTAATTTATTACATATGGATCAAAATCATATTTTTTGGAAAAAATTTCATCTTTTCAGATTGTTGTAATGCATCCAGCATTTATCGATCGTAAAAAATGCATTGTAACTTTTAAGATGCCGTTTAAAAAGCGAAATAAGTTAAAATTCTACCACGGACATTCAAACGCAAACAGCGAGCTTCACTATCCAAATATGGAGACGGCGCCTTTCATACCGCGAACACAAAATGCCGAATATCTTCCGATCTTTTAATGGTCAATTAACCAAAATTGATATCTTGGGGTATTTTGTGATGAGGAATTTATTTATGTCATCAAAAATAGATGTTGCCATTGGGAATTTTAAATCTAATGCAATTAAAAAATGTAGACGACCCTTATGATATTTTTATGTATGGAATCGTTTAGTAGAAGTTATTTTTGGTACCTTATGTTTTAATTCACGATGAACGATGGCGGAATAATGCTGGGTGGATCGTTTTTTCCCCCGAGAATGCGCATAATATTAATTAATTAAAATCCTGCATATTACAATATAATTAATTCCATATTAAGATACATAAAGTACCAGTCGTATATCAGTGGTTTTTATATCGAAAAGTAGTTGCATACTAGAATTAATCATATGTATATGTTACCGTTAAAGTATATAATGCAGTTATTTCATAGAATACCTAGTTATTCCATGAAATAACTGATCATGTCCGTTAAAGTGTGTAATATGTTATTAATTTGACAATATAACTAGTTATTCTATGAAATAACTAGGTATTCTGTAAATTAACTAATGAGAGACAGTTAAAGTGTAAAATAAACAATTTATCTAAAATGAAATTAAACTAATGATAGACAATTAAAATGAAAAAGAAGCAATTTATCTAATTTATGCAGCGTATAAATGGTATTTATGGAAACGTGCAATAAAATCATTTGTTAGAACAAGGATTACTAAAATGACACTTGGAATTACAAAGAACATTTTTTCTAAAACAAAAACATTTTTTGTTGACACACTGAGTTTTACACGAACATTTTTTAAATCCCTGACCAGTACCTAAACTTTGAGCTGTAGCAACCGACCGGAACGATATTTCTACATCCGGTACTTCTTCGATTTTAATTCGTGCGAGATATATGATATAGATTATTTTACACTTTAACGGGCTGCAGATCGTTATTCCATGAAATAACTAGTTAAACCATGAAATACAAGAGAGTTTTACACTTTAACGGACACGATCAGTTATTTCATGGAATAACTAGGTATTCTATGAAATAACGGATTTCATACTTTAACGGTAACATATAATAGTATCATATGTATATATATGTATAGGTAGTTAGAATAGGTTAAAGATGCAGGATGGGGGGTTGGGATGACGAAATTTTTATAACGTTCTTCACACAACAGCTAAAGATTTGGTTTTGTTCCTATCGTTATCTCGATTTACATTTAAAATATTTTATTCGAGCACAGAACTTATTAATTAAAACCTGCATCATGTCAGTTCTTCAAATAGAAGTATTTCGAAATCCAGATGATTTTAAGTTGTGAAAACAACAAACGATGTCATAGAATTTCATTCGAATTTGTACGAATGTAATCTATACTTATAAAAGGCAATGTTTGTGTGTGTGTGCGTGCCTGCGTGCGATGTCCAGACGAATCTATCGCACTTACAAACTTGAAATTTGGCACACAGGTAGTCTTAACGGCGACTCAATGCACCTCGAAGCCTGAATTTTAAAATTTCATCTAGAAAATTTTTTATTTAATGTTTTGTGTTGGTTTGGATGCTTTTTCGCACATTTTTGCCCGATCCACGAGAAATAATGATCGGGAAAAAACAATCGATGCACCATCAAATAGAGCAAACAATTATCGTTTTAATGACGTTTGTTTTGAAAGTCTAACGTAATTTCCTGAATTTTGAGAAATTTTTAAATAATAGTCAGTTTTCGAATGAAATTTTAAGATTTCAAAATCAAATGACTCCATCTCAGGTTCTATTTTCCTTATATTTTTGAAAAGTTTCGAGCTCATAAATAAAACGGTTGTCCTTCATTTAAAACAAGAACAGTTAGAATACCAAGTTAAGTCGATTTTTAATTAATTTTTTAGTTGATGGGGTCAGAGAAATTTTTCAGAAGGAATCGGAATACGGAAATCCCGTTCAATCCAAATGTGCGCCATCTGGCGGAAAAAATTAGAGCTATGGCTTTATTTGGCATCCTGCCATGAATGAGGGTTACGGGAATATGATGAATTACTTTTATTGCTTTAGTTTGATGGAATTATTAAACCGGTTAAGCAGGTTTAGGCAAATGTTTTTTTTTCTCCTTTTGGTTATTTTTTCTTTGTGCGCGTCTGTCTGTTATGTTCTGATCAATTTCGCCTTACACTTCAAGCTCATGATAGACAATTTTTTAATCTAGGGGGGGGGGAATCGCGTTCTGATTTATGTTTTTTATACTTTTGATTTGTTTGTAAAGTTTATTAAAGAACACATGTTGTTTAAGTTGCTTCCTGCTGTTTATTAATGATTTTCACGTTGCAATTTTTTAATATAGTTTTGGATTAACGTAGTCTGTACTGTTTTCCTACAGCTCAAATGTCATAATCGCGAAGCAAAATAAGCGGGAAAATCAATAATGTTCTATCTTCTGTTTTGATTTTGTTTTCAAAACTTTTTCGTGTCAATGTGGGCGTTTTTTTTTTTTTTAAATTTGTTGAAGTCCCGATTCCACGGGCAACGCCGTGCGGGTACTGATAGTAAGTATCTAAAACACACATAACGTTCTATTCAGATATTTTACATATTTATCTTCCAGATATACTTAATATTCGAAATAGGTATCGATACATTTCTTTTATTATTTCTCATTATACGGCGGTAAATTTCTAATCAAGATATATTTTACTTTATTTTAATGAATAGTGCAACACTTTATGTGCTAAGCATCGAGAGAGTATGTCAAAAAGGAAATTATTATTTTCCTACAAAAATTCTATAAATTTTGCCGGAAAAAACTGGATTTTTAAAAATTTTAATTGTGCAAAAACTAGATATAGCAAAGGGAAAAGCGTCGAATATTTCTTCTTCACACATTATTTTGTAGGAGAATCTTATCAGATCTCACGAATTACTAGAGCGCAAACATGAACATAAACAAAATGATACTTTGAAGGAGAACGCTACAAGCACGAAACATTACTGGATTCGATGACAGAAGGAATCAATATCTTCATCGGCTTCATAATTTATTTATTTTATCATTTATGTATTTAGATATCGATTATGTAAGTGTAGAAAAAAAAATTCGTAATGGGGGATTTTACGCACGATTTCATACGAAACAAAGTGTTCTTGATTCATTAATTTTTTTATTATCGTGCATGTAACGTGGTTAGATATCACATTTGTTTTCGATCAGGTTTTTTATTGGAAAGATCCTTAACGATCTTATTGATTCGTTAAGCTGAAAATTTGTGAATGATTTAGTGAGGAGTTAAAAATAGTTCTAACCGAAAAAGAAAGGAAATCATGTTCGTATATTTTTATCCGACTGTCAGCGCCGAATTTCTATTTCATCCATATACAGTAGAACCCCAGTAATCCGAACTAATTGGGATCGACCTCTGTTCGGATTCCGGGGAATTCGGATTATCCGGGAAATTCGGTAAAATACTTTTGATATACCAAATGCAGTAGAGTATATTGACTCTGGGTGCTCTGTGAAAGCGTACGGAAAGAGCACGCGGCGATTCGCACGGTACTGTGGCAAACAAGTTGAGGGTAAAAAGATATATGAGTTTAGTTCTACTTATTAAGGTGCTGTATTGATTCTTAAAGACCACTTCAAATACTTCTTTTAAGTTAGGAATAATCATTAGATTTGTTTCTGATTCGTAATTGTTATTTTTCCTCCATTTTTTAGTAAAAAGTTTTCAGAAAACTATAAAAAGGTGTTCGGAATTTCGGATTGCCGGGGTTCGGAAATGAATCTTTTAATAACGTGGCATTCAGTTTAAAGTGCTTCTATGTAACGCGTTGCAAAAATTGTGACGTCTCTTCTATAATATGGTATTCTGACAATACGGTTTTCACACAGCACGATTTAACAGATAAGAATCCTTCTTATATAAAACGACTTAACAAAACTTAAACGCTCCTATTTTATTATTTCTTAACAAACTAGGATGCTCCTCATCTATCACGATTTAAAAGACTTGGACACTCTTCTGTTTGAATGATTTAACACACTAGGGCATTCCTCACGTAGCACGATATAACAAACTAGGACACTCCTCTTATAGCATGACTTAATAAGCTTGAAGACTCCTTAAGTCAGTGGCGGCAATTGGGGCAAAAGTATGGGGGGGCTGAAAATTTATAGACACCTGAAAGTACCCCGGAGTATGGGGGGGGGGCGCAGACAAAAAAATTTAAAAATGTAGTTACAAAATTAGCTAGCTTTCTCGGACACTATTGACTTTTTTATAATTCCTTGTTTTAGGCAGCTAAAATGAAATAAAAATTTAAATTTTCCACAAAAAGCTTCCCCCCCCCCCACGAGTCACCACCGCTCCCTCAAGCCGCATGACTTAAAAGCTTGAACCTATATAGTATGACTTTTAAACAGGAGCGTTCTCATAGAGCAAGACTTTACAAACTTTGATATTCCTCATACTGCACAAATGTTTTCTGTCATACAGCTTTGATAGAGTCGAGTTTATTTGTTTCGTTTGACAGAATTACGATATCGTTACAACATGCACCGTTTTAGCTGTGTTATGAGAGATTTGAATGTACAGGGAATTCAAAAATGATCTTTATCATTCTAAAAATTAATAACAAAGACACGAAAAGGTGAAATAAAATTCAGTTTGCTGCAAAAGAATGAAGAAATATAACAGCTTTTTTTCTAGTATCAATAGTCTGAGGTAGATGGCGCTGATTACTTGGTAGCAGTAATAATAAAAGAAAATGGCGACTGCTCAGGAGAATGTGTAATGTGTATTGTGGTTCGTGGAAATAAAACCACCGAAAACAGTGCAAAGATTCGCCTGATGTACCATAGAAGTCCACCAAGTGTGCCTTCAATTTTATGGATGGATGCTGAAGTTTAAGGTAACAGGAATTATTAAAAAACACTTAGCGAGAAATCGAGTACAGGCTGGACATTTTTCGTGCTACAAAAGAAGCTCACGTACAACTATACTGAATGCACTGTAAAACAACACTTAGATTTCTTCGTTCTTTTGCCTCAAACTGTATTTCATTTCACCTTTTCGTGTTTTTGTTATTAATGTTTAGAATAATAAAGATCTCTCTAGGACACCATGTATGTCGACAAACAGCGAACCTATTATTATTTTTAATTTGATTGCGGATATTTATACAAAGCTAAGCAAATAATAAGCCGAACACAATGCAAATGAGTCAAGTGTTTTGTTACCCCAATGATTCTCTTATAATGAAAGCGAATGCATTTTTAGCGCTTAAAGAATCAATACTTATTTTTTTTTGCTACATTCGACAGCATTGGACTTAACTGATAAATTATTCCTTTGCATTTAATAAACTTACATTTCAGGTAACTAAATTATTTAGGTTTAAATCAATTTTTTTAAAATTAGATTTAACGGAAGCAATAATTAGATTTCGGAGATTTTGGACTTCGAGTTCGTGCGCTGCGTTAAACGAATCATCGCTGGTGTGTGCAAGTGTGATCAACCTTTCCCATTTGATGCAAAGAGATTTTATTTGATTTAATGCATCTGGTTGGCGGGTCAAGAATCATGCCATTGGAGGAGCATTTTGATGAATTCGTAGTCGACTCAGTTGCCATTGGAGGAGCATTTTGAGGAATTCGTAGTCGACTCAGTTGCCACTAGAGGAGCATTTTGAGGAATTCGTAGACGACTGAGTTGCGATCATAGTCAAAATCATGAGGCCCGTTCTATGATAACACTCAAGAAATTTCAAAAGCGTTTCAGGTGAAATCAAACCAATGAATCGAGATGGGATACCTGAGTGGCTGGGCAGGCGTTGGTGCCTGAACGGTTGAAACAGAGGCTGGAACTGAGGTTTCTTTGTTCTCTTCTTGTGAACGGTGCGTAGCCTGATTTGAAAAACAAGAAAGAAAATGCATTAATTATTTTCATCTATACAATTAAAAAACATTCATAACCTTGTATTAAAAAAATCCCATCTTATACACTTAAGATTATGTGGAAACATATTTCTCAGAATCGATAGGAATTTTAGTGTTTTCAAAATCTAGTACCATTTTTCAGCTTTTATAAGAGAAAAAATTTTTTCGTTTTCTATTATAATGGATAAGAGACTTTAAGAAGGAAATAAAACGATTACACATACGAATAATTAAACTTTCGAAAATCGGCAATAATTCAATGAGATGTGAGGTAAATAGATCTGAAATGATTTCTATCTATCGAGTCTCACACATGATCAATTAGAGCAATCAATCCGGGGGTATAGTGGAGCCGGAACGCCGTTCTGGAATTGCTTTTTTCCCAAGAAAAATAAATAAGAAAAAATTGTGAAAAGTTCGTAAAATAGCGCAAATTTTGTCACCCAATTTAGAGCGCCCGGCACTGCTTTTAGAGAGTCCCGGTACTGCTTTTAGAGAATACCAGCACTGCTTTTAGAGCGTCCCGGCACTGCTTATTTTGCGACTACACGCACTGAATAAATTCAACAAATAAATAATCGTCGTAATGAAATTTAGGTACAGATTTAATAAACAGAACTATAATTATTCATGCGAAAACATGAACGCAAAAGTTGAAAATAATTTTTTTGATTCCAATAAAATGCATAGTTCGAATAAAAGCGTGGGTGCCTTATATAGCACCTTATATTTTGTATATATTTTCTTAAACAAATGGAATATTCCTAGAAGGTAAAAGTGCCCATGCTTTTATTCAAGTCATGCGTTTTATTGTAATCAGAAAAATTATTTTCAACTTTTGCGTTCATTTTTTCGCATGAATAAAAGCTTACACCTTAAAATTTTTTATTTATTTATTTTATTTTCTACTCTTTAGTGACGGCTGACACGAATACACACGACATGCTAGGCATAGTAAACCAAATTCAATTATTGAATTCTCCAATATAAAACAAATGTTAAAATTATTACATACATATATACAATTACATTTTATAGTGGGACGAGACTCAAGTTTGTGTGTAGTGCTGCTGAAGAATCCATTCAATTTTAGGAACTATTTTTTTATTAGGCTACGTTCCACAGCACAGAACATTAAAGTTACAAGACAAAACAGAGAACAACATCACGAGACAAGCACACAGACAAGAATGACAGAGGGGCATCATGGGAAAAAGATGGCTCCAGTAGCGCCACCTACCATAGAAAGGAGAAGGCAGTTGATTGTAACCGCTATAATTTTTTAAATTATTTAATGACATTAACTTTCTGAAATATAAATCCGTAATATATTACGTGATAACTTACAATTATTATCAACAATGTAATAGAAAAAAAAGAGAATCGATGTGCACAACTTTCTCTTTTTGCTTGCGTGCGAAACGTTTGGCGCATACGAAGTAAAAAAAAAATCTGGTTGTTTGCGAATTCTAATAGAAAGTAAACCCAAGATGCGTAGAAACACGAGCTATTACGTCATTCATCGGTACAGGGCCGGAAGTATAGCGTATTCTCTGTTAGCTTCTCGGTGTTGTTACAACTCTACGTAACGTGAGGTTACCACCTTCCAAACTTTATCGCTCAAACATAGGACTAAAATTTTAATATCATCTTTGTTTGGTTTAAAATAGGTATAGATTGCAAATTTTTCGCATAATATTGTATTGTCACCGGAAACCCACCACCGTGCTAAATTTCAGAGCTGGAAGGTGATTGGAAGTGGGTAAGAAATCGATCTCAAGATTTGAGGACACGACAGTCAAGTTGAATAAAAGCTTATAATTATAAAAAAGAACTCTGGAATCAGGTTCTGTCGGAAAGAAGAGGCAAAGCACATGATAAACGAACAAAAGAAAACAATTGTGTTTAATATAACAGAAATAAAGCAGAAAGCTTATGAGCGTCAGAAAAGTGTTGTTGTCGAATAAATTAAATTAAATATTATCAAATTGGATTATATATAGGGTGTCCAATCTAATCATGGCCCAATATCTAATTTATAAATGGTAGATATAGGCATATATTTCCAATATTTTATTGAATATAACTATTTTAGACCATTTCAGTGGCCACCTGGAGGAAGATCCTCCAATCAACGCATGACCTTTCCTTGAGGCAGCCGCTGATTGGCCTAAAATAATGCAATTCAAAGCTTCATAACTCGGTCAGTTTTAGTCGCTGAAGAGCGAAACTTTTCTTTAGTTTAAAGCGTTAGTGCGTCAAGAAAACTTTCCTTAATATGAGTACTAGGACAGTCAGACTGTATACAAATTTAGGCTTCATAATTTCTTTAGCAATATGTTTACTGACTCAAACAACATAAAATATAATTCTTTATGCCATTTAAAGCATTTTTCCGAATGGAAGCATATGCCTATTTCTAGCGGTTTAGATATTAGCTATTGGCCGGGATTAGAAAATACATCCTAATGGATATTATGGAGCTATTGGCCGGCATTAGAGTGTACATCCTAATGGATATTATGGAGCTATTGGCCAGGATTAGAGGGTACATCCTAAAGGATATTATGGAGCTATTGGCCGGGATTAGAGTGCACATCCTAATGGATATTATGGAGCTATTGGCCGGCATTAGAGTGTACATCCTAATGGATATTATGGAGCTATTGGCCGGGATTAGAGTGTACATCCTAATGGATATTATGGAGAGTGGATATTATATTATTAGAGTGGATAGTATGAAATTTATTGAATTCAATTAGATTAGATTAAGTTTGTACTGAAGGACAAATAAACTGAAATAAAATCTTAAATAATGAACCATAGAAAAGAAATTACGAGATTCTGAAAGAGGGATTTAAGATTTATCTTTCCCATAAAAGTGATAATTTTTGAATTTTTTACTCCATAATTTACCAGATCAGTCCAAAGCTACAATGTATAAAGTTAAAGTAATAATTATTTTGAAAATAGTAATCATTCATGCGAAACTGAAACTCAGAACTTAAAAACCAGGTTTTAAAATTTTACAATTTTTCCAGCCTCATCTGATCTTCAAAAGGTGAAATTCTCATTGAAAAAATTGAGGAATCAATTAAAGAAATTAAAAATTCGTGCAAATTTACTTGAAGGTAGTTTGCTATCTTTTTTTAACACCAAGAAAGAAAGAAATGGTCCGAATTAAATTCAATAATTCATCATTAGGTTGAAAAAAATAAACATTTTGATCTGCAGAACATTTTTTTAAAATTTATTGAAAGAAAAGAAGAAAAAAAAGGAAAGACATAGTCTGAATTAGATTCAATAATTCACCATTAGGTTGAAAAAAAATAATCTTTGATCTTCAGAACATTTATTTAAAATATACTGAAAGAATATTTAACAGAGAAAAAAAAATCAAATTAACTATGTTGCCACCGAAATGCTACTTCATGAGGGGTGGACGGTTGGATATGCTGGCACGATGCCAGAATGAACAGATAAGCAAACAGCTGGATTTAAGATTGAAAAGGAAGAAAGATTAGACGAAAAAAAAAAAAAAAAAAGGGAAAATAATTCTTTTGCTGCAAAAACTTTTTTATTTAAGAGAATGCTTAGTAACAATTTTTTTTCATTAAATTGGGTTAATTATTCCCAGGCATACAGTAGTAGAGGAAGAAATAATAAAGTAGAAAAATAAATGTTTATTCAAATTCTCTTTCAGGAAACCAAATTGCTATGTAATATTCATATAAACAATTAAGATTTGGAAAGCAAATTTATACTTATTGTTTTAGAACCATCATTCCATTTTATTTATATGAAACCATAATCAATCAGAAAAAAATAACAAGAAGCTTAATTTTGTGTTTATTTTAAACTGTAAGCTTTTGGGTGTAATTAAGCAAAGTATATACACTGGTATGCATAAATTATGCACCGTTTCGTAAAATGCGAAAAATTTGCAATTAATTCGTAAACTATGGTTCGAAATCAGTTGTGGAGAATATTGTATCATACGATCGAGTATCGTACACATTTTACGCTGGAGATTCAGTCACGAGGACATTTAGGGGACCAACCAGAAATTGATGAAGACGAAAAGGGATTTCGGCTCACCCCTTCACTGGAAGCTAATTATGAGTTGAAACTTTCATTAATGGTTTTGTTTGCTATGTATATTACTTATGTGAATTTTCGTAAAAATAGCACGGAGATTCGGGGAGATATAAAGGTCTTTTTAAAAAAAATCCCAAATTTTTCAGCATGATTTTTGCTTATAACATGCAGAGTTTTCATCAAATTATATGAAACTTACAGTACGTTTACAATAATATGTTACAGTAATACTGTATTAAAGTTTGAAGTTAATAAGTTGAATATTAGAGGAAATCTGAGTATTTGTACAAAATAATCTTTTACTGCGTATGTGTGAGACGTAGCGAAAAATTTCTTTTATAACTCCAAAGCCAGTTATAGTGAACAATTCATATAAAACCTCCAGTTCAATCCCGTTAAAATTAGAAATTTATCGGCATTTCAGGGAGGTGAATTTAAATTTCTCTTTGAGAGAAGCTAAATGATCAGGGTTTTTCCAAATTATTAAAATTGAACACAAAATGGTTGGGGAAAAAGGTGGTGTCACTAAAAAGCTAATGTTTTTGTATTTTAAAATGGCATAAAACTGGTGTTTATGTAATAATATGCTCCGAAGTTATTGAGGACAAACTTTAAAATTTAGATTAATTTTTAATTAAAAGTCTAATAAAGATTTTGAAAAATAATCCTTTCTTAGTGAGTACCTACTATCCAAGAAGTAACTACGTGCCAAATTTGGTGTTTCTAGAGAAAGCAGGCTGCTTCATAGAGCGTTTTGGACGAATTTTGCATCACGCACCACGCATGCCGCAATCACGGAATTTACAGATAATAAATGGTTTCATGTTCACAGATAAGAATTGGTTTCATGTTCACAGATAATAAATGATTTCATGTACACAAATAACAAACGTAGAGGAGAATTCACATCTTATTTTATCTCCCCTGCGAATTTAATTTAAAACAACATACCCAGATGGCAGCACGTAACGGCCCAAAAGCCGTCGAATGACAGTTGAAAAGAATTCCGAACGAAGTGGATTCCAGAACAAACGGGGACTAACATATCTTCCTGCACAGTCGAGAGCGCAAGTCCTGTGTCGCTACAGGGAGCAAGATCCGAAGAAGATGGGCGTGGCTGTATCTGGCTGTGCGATGACTTTGTAACTTGCTTTTCTTATAAGCCTAACGGCTCGTAACTCTCTGTCTGTAGTTTTAGCCTTAATAGCAATTGCTAACTCTAAAATACTATGATTCCCTCTAGCTAACTTTTCTTTATTCTGTAAATATTTTCTTTGTAAACATAATTGTGTTTGTTTAACACAGAGCCTTTTCATTTTAATTTTCATACCCCTAGCAGATAATAAATGGTTTCATGCCAGCCGATAAATGGTTTCATGTTAAAAGAGCATTAGGAAAGATTGTTTCTAGGTTTATTTGAATGGCAGATAGTAAAAGAGGAGAAAAATTAAAAGACTTCAAACTTGAAACATTCGTATGAAGAGAACCGATACTCACAATAAGGGGTCTTATGACAGCAGGATCCTCGCCTGGTGAAGTTGGCTTATTGTCGATTTCTGGTGGTTTCCAGTGGGTCGGAGATGATGGCTGGAGACAGTTGAGAGGGTATGTCTCGGCATCTGCAGAGTAAGAGGAGAAATTAGTTCATGGAACGACTTTTATAACTCAGAAAAATAACCCAATTTGTTCAAGGCAAATAAGAAAAGAAAAGTCTTATTACCATTGCATTCACAATAAATTTCAGGCTCGCAAAGGTTCAGTTTGGTATACAAGGGGGTTCAAATATGATCGGGCTTGCTTGTTTAGTTATATTAACGTGCCGGTTTGAAGCAACACGAGGGGACACGTTATTTTGCGTCACAGTCAGATGACGAGGACGACACCTGAGATGGCACCCCCTCTCCAACTTTCCAAAGTTCCTCACCTCACCAGCGGGAGGACATTTAACCCCCTACGTACGATTAAGCGTGCAACAGGCCCGATACACGAAGGATCTTCAGGGGAATCGGGTTTCGAAGTCGAGACCTTACTACTAGGTCTCCGCGCCACCCAAATATGACCAAGACTGTAATAGTCTAATAATAAAACGATATTCCAACTTTTATCTATCTAACTAGTTGCATAGTTGAGTTACCGTGTTTATTTGCACTCGAACGGTTAAGCACACAGACTTCCTGCAGACAGATTTTATCCAAAATTTGACAGAAATAAATAATTTCGGTGAAAAGACAGCATACCGATTTCACCAGCCTGGCTCTTTGGGTTCTAGAATTATCGCTTTCACAGATAGACAGACATATTTTTTTAAAAAATGTTTTTTTTTTTTCGGACGCAAGAATGTTTAAAACACGGAGATTTATCAAAATTTCGAGTTCCAATTTGTTGGCAATTGTATAACTTTCTTCTTATATACGAGAAAGTGAAAATGAACGGTTAATTACTACATTCGAATTCTTATCATTACCTAACAGAAAACGAATACCATATTCGGAACAATTCTTGCTTTTCTTGTTTCTGACAAAGTAGGAATGGTAATATGGGCAAAACACATTCTACATACTACATTCGAATTCTTAACATTACCTAACAGAAAACGAATACCATATTCGGAACAATTCTTGCTGTTCTTGTTTCTGACAAAGTAGGAATGGTAATATGGGCAAAACACGCATTAAAATGCAATAAAAAGAAAATGGAATGAAATACAGGAAATTAAGAAGATCATAAAGAGAAAAAAAATCCCCCGAAACTATATAAAAAAGTCACGGATACATTAACGAAGAACTAAAATCGAAAGAAAAGGCAAAAGTGTAATAAAACAGAACATTTTGGAAGGAAAATAAAACAGCCCAGTAATATGATGTCGAGAAAATTGAACGAAGGTAATATTTCCCCACTTCATTATTTTATAGCGCGAGAAGATTCTTCGAACGCTAGAGTAATAATCTAAAGTGTTGTTATTAGACAGATGAGGAAAATTGTTTTTATCTATCCTTGTGGGATCTGAGATCCGCCTATAGAAAGAATATCATGCTCTAAATTGCCGATCGCGCTAAATTAATCGACTGTTCTAAGTTGGTGGCCGTAGAACGATCTATTAGTTCAGAAAAGAATTATTTTTACAATTTTCTTTCAGCTGTTTCTTCTGTATGGTTACGAGATGTTCGATGGACGACTTTCGGAACATTCAAATTTCAGAATGGGACTTTCAGAACACCTTCTCGAGAGACAAATTATAGTGCCTGGAGACCCTGGAAACAATATTGTCTTCAAAATGAATAACAACATTGGATAAACCTTTAAAGACTGCGATGAAGAGCATACCGTAGATTTTTTTGCGGGGACGCCAGGTCTACTGCTCACAGAAATAACAGCAATGATTGTAATACTTTATCTTTATATACCTTCGCGTTCAAGAAAGGATAAACAGTTGCCCAAGCTCTTTAGCTTTATACATTACACCATTAACATTGTATACTCCCAGCAAAGAATATAAGCTTTCCTTCTGTTTTTTGATATAGTGATGAAATGAAAGCAAATACTACAACGAGGCATCTTCCCCTTCACCGGGTATTTATTCACTTTGAGGAGACATGAGGAACCCTATGGCTCGCTGATGTACCTGCAGATCTGCTCGTTGACTTTAAGCTTTATGATTCACATCATTAAGATTGCATATTCTCAATAAAGGATCGAAATTTGCCTTCTGTTTCTAATATAATGACGAACAGAAAGCAAATGCTACAGTGAGACCATCTTTCCCTTTTACTCACATTGCGGAGACATGAGGACCCGTATGGCTCGCTGACGTACCTGCAGATCTGCTCGTTGACTTTAAGCTTATGAGTTACATCATTAAGATTGCATATTCTCAATAAAGGATCGAAATTTACCTTCTGTTTCTAATATAATGAAGAACAGAAAGCAAATGCTACAGTGAGGCCATCTTTCCCTTTTACTCACGTTGCGGACACATGAGAACTCCTGTGGTTCGCTAACGTAACTGCAGATTTTCTCGTTGACTTTAAGCTTTATGAGTTTCATCAGTAAGATTGCATATTCTCAATAAAGGATCGAAATTTACCTTCTGTTTCTAATATAATGACGAACAGAAAGCAAATGCTACAGTGAGGCCAACTTTCCCTTTTACTCACGTTGCGGAGGCATGAGGACCCCCTTGTGGTCGTGATGCGTGACGAGGGGGACTTCGCTGACGTAGTTGTAGGGTCTGCTCGTTGACGTTAAGCTTTATAATCTCATAATTAATACTTTATATTTCCAGTAAAGAATTTTTTCCTTTTGTTTCTGATACAATGGTAAAGAAAAAGCAGATATTACAATGGTGCCAAATACATGCACCTTCACCGAGGATTTACTCACGTTGTGGGGACATGAGTACCCCCCTGTGGTCGTGATGCGTGGCGAGGGAGACTTCGCTGACGTAGCTGTAGGTCTGCTCATTGACGTCCGTGATCCGGATTCTGGGCTGATGGGGCACCGGCTGTGTCTCTCGCGATTGCTCCGCGAACATGTCCACTGGCATGATGCCGCTGATCTCGTAGCCGGGATCCACCTGTGAAAAGATTATCTCATTATCTATCTATCTGGTGAAACTGGATTGGCCGTGTGCATCTTTATAAATAATACAGTGATCCAGCAATTTGCCAATCCAATTTCTTCAAGAGTCCGTCGTTCTCAGGAGGACGAGTGAGAAGTTTGGAAGGGAAAACAAGTCACTGCGCGCCGATGTTAAGCCCCGTTCCCATGGTCAATGGTTAGGCATTTCTTGCTCGAAACACGCCTTATCTCCCTTCGTGGGACCGCAAAGAATCGGTGTTGCTCGAACGTTCCGGAGAAATGTCGGTAAATGCTCGGACATTAAAGGAAGCGAATCGACGGACGGAGACCTCAGTAAAATTCCTACGGGCTATTGTATATCATGTATGCGTTGTGGGAACGTTGCGGCTGTTCAAAGTCAGGCGGAAATAAATCCTCAACGACGGTCATGGAACGATGAACCACTGACCACGGGAACAGGGCTTTAGTGAACTTGACGCGACATAAACCATAGGCCGTTTCTTAGATTTTGAAATATTTAGTATATATAGTCTGAATATTTATAAAATTGCCTGTGCAATTTTGTTCAATAAATATAATCTTCCTCCAGGAGAGTGAATCCATGTCTAAAATCAAAAGTTTGATTTGGCTTACTTGGGAGTTGAATGAATGGATATGTTTATGCTATAAACATACATTTTAAAAATGAACTTCCATCAATCCGGCTGTCCTCTGGTCTGATACCTGCAAGATTACTGACAGACCACTGCATTCTATTAAAAAATAATGTTTGAAATTACAGTATTTTAACCCCGTGTTCCAGGCTGAGATCGTTGCAATTCATTTCGCCACGAGTTGCACTTTGAGGCATGGAGTCGAAACCGATGTTTACACTGATATCTTGTCATCCACTAAGACAAGCAAGGAGTGCTGAACCAAAATCTAAATTTATCAGCAATGTTAAACAAATTAGTTATTTTTTCAGCTAGGATGTTAGTTGACTTATCCTGGATGAAATTGGATAGGTCAATGCCGGTAACCCGTGTAATGAGTTAGCTAACCACTTACCAGAAAATCGCAACAATAGCAGGTGAAATTATCTGCATACTAACTCCTTATTCTTTTATTAAATGCAAAATAAAAAAAATCGCTCCTTTGGCAAGAATACTAAAATGAGTTAGACAGAGGGAACGGGTCAAAGATTTAATTCTGTTGAAGTTTTTAATAACCAGCTGTTCTAACAGAACATGGAAATTTTCCCTCTTATTTTCATCATTTTAACATCTTAAAATTATTTCTTTGTAAATTGCACTACCTCCAGCCTCCGAGCATTTGTATATTTTAATTTCATTTCGGATTTTTCGCGTATCTGCTAACGTTATTTGAATTTGCTTGCTCTTGTTCGAGATGGATGCAGTTTGTCGAAGAACCGAAAATTTCTCTGACTTATTCAAGTTTTACACCTTTTGAATCAGTAGGGTTGACGCAACTAAATAGATAAATAAAATATTTATCTATTTAATTAGCTATTTTATTTAATCTAAGCTGTTTACGCCAGTGAAAAACGATTTTCATATTATGTAAATTGATTGCGTCATTGAAAGCAATATAAACAAGGATTTCTTAAACTTTTCCCCACTCGCGACCCCTTTGTAAGAGCAAAAAGTTTCGCGACTCATTTTCTTCAAAACAATTGAGTTGTGGCTCTGAAGTTGAAACATAAATAAGAAAATGTAGCATTAATTAATGACAACTGAAAAAAATTCAATTAAATATTATTTAGAAAATTTTGATAAATTTTTTAAAGTCAAGACTCTTTCTTTTCGTACTGTTTTTCCTAACAGATGTTGAAGAGTGAAAGAAAAATGTCCCGAGAAAATTTCGCGGGAATTATTCTTCTGCGTGAAATCGCTTAGGTTCACGATTAACAGTTAGAGCAGCCTTGATATGTACAGTCATTTATTTTGTGTTAATTTCTGACGTTATGTAGGCATCATAAGGAATTTCATTATTAAGCCGGTTTGTAGCAAGACCTCGAAATCCATGTGATCCTTTCAGAAGTGGCCGGCACTTTGGATCAAGTGTAGAGCAGTTAAAAGTAGGGTAAGACGACGAAGAGTGTAAGATGACGAATTGCATTTTTCTCGAAAATTTCCCTAGATGAATGTCCCAATTCTGCATCATCAGAGACCTATAGCGACAGCTACCCGTGCAAACCAAAAGATCCCCTCCCTTTATTAGTGTGATTCACAGTACGCGGTAATGTGTTTTTGAGTTGTTCCTACGCAACTTTTGGTTGCTGCTTGGTAAGGGATAGCGTTCGCGGAGTAAAAGTTTTTGATTTATACATGTGATTTTCGTAAAGAGCTAATTAAAACGTTTTCGATGATGTATTATTTTAATTTTTCTAATGAGCTGATATCCTTCAATGTCTTTTTGAAATAAAGAGGCGAAGTCGGGTGAGATGACGAATTAGGTGGAGGGTAAGATAACGAATCCCTTCGCGTAAACCTTCGAACGAATCCCTCGTGCTACCTGACTGCCATTTGCCCTTCCTGCAACTCACTGGCACTCCAGTGAAAAACGACCAGCTCATCGAAAAAGGAGATAGATGAAAAGAAGATAAACGGAAACTGTGACAATTGAAGAAGGCTGAAGTTAATAAGACTAAACGCAACAAACCTGCTAAAAATTCTACAAACCAGCAGGAGTGGTCTTCCCTAAACTTTTTCATATACTCCCTAATATATGTAGATAAAAAAATAAGTTAAAGGGCAGTAAAACGAACAAGCGTCTCTAACGCAGTGGTGAAAAAAAAGATAAGCGAAAAGTCATACGACGGGTTTCCGAAGGTCGCATGAAGGTTGTGCGCAGAAGGCGGAAGTAGAATCAGAAGTTGGCATGATTACTCAATAGAGTTGCGTAAGATAAAAAAAAAACAAATTTGAAACTTAAAAGCCCTTTTTTTTTTAACTGATTGACACAAAATTTGGACACAAGTCTACAATTAAGGTTAGAAGGCCACATACAAAATTTAATTTATCTAAGTAATTTTGTTAAGCGGGTGTGTTAAGTTATTGCGTTCAAAAGTATGCTATTATACAGACCGATAGATAGTCAACCCTTTGACGGATTTGGCCCAAATTTTATATGAACCTACATTCCTGATGATTAAACAGTGTACCAAATTTTATCCATCTAGCTATTGAAGTTTTTGAATTATAGTGTTCACATGAACGCGGACGAACCGACTCCTTGTAGACGGATTTTGTCCAAAATTTGACAGAAACCTACAAATTATGTGTAAAGATCACATACCAAATATCATCCTCGTAGCTCAAATAGTTTCCGAGTTATCGTGTTTACAGGCAGGCAGACATAATTCCGAAATTGTGTTTTTCGTACTCAGGGAGGTCTAAAACGTGGTGATTCGTCAAAATCTCGAGTTCCAATTTGATGATTACAATACTTTCTCTTTGTATACTTCGTATACGAGAAAGTAAAAAGACCTTCAAAATTATTGCTTTTAAATGAATTTGCGTTAGTAGCATTAAATTTGTAATAATCGAAATTGTGTTTATAAAAGTATCGATTACACACCTATACATTTATACTTCATTTTACGTCAGTTCCTTGAAAGGCGTATTAACGGTGCTTTACTGTATATTTTTTGCATGTCCGTTATCGTTGCTATAATTAAGAGTAAATTTTTAAAAATAATATAAGGATAGACGTTTGAAGCCTAATACATTATCTTGTTACCATATTTCGGAATACAGGTTGGAATCGCCGTTAAATTTTATTTCATACTGATTTGTCCAAAATCTACTTATACTTAAAATGATTTAGACGATGCAGATTATATGTATTTAGTGCATTACAAGAGAAAATTTCCTATTGAATTCTTACAAATAAAAATACTTAATCATATATTTTCCAAGTGTAATAAATTCATAGTCATTCTCCTCTTTTACTTGCTGTCGTTGAAGACAGAGGTTAGTTGGTATGACAAATTTAAGATTAAAATCGGTTCCGAATGTTAGAATGGATGAAGAGA
>BGPR01000106.1:960535-980971 GCA_013235015.1 Araneus ventricosus | reverse complement strand
TAAAATCGGTTCCGAATGTTAGAATGGATGAAGAGAGAATGGCGTTTTACCTGCCGAAGAAACTGCAGAGGCACCTTGACGATGGTTCGGAGCAGTCGGAGGCAACCTAGGAGGGAGGACAGGCACAGGAACCCTCCCCAAATGATAAATGCAACCTGCGTCAGCAGCCATAAAATCTAGAGGAAAACGGCACTCTTATTATTATAATGCGGAACTAACTGCATAAGATATCCATTGCGATAAAGTTAAATTGTCTAGAATTGAGTATAATTGGATTTGTATTTTTGTAAATATACTTTTGCTATAACTTACGATGAATGATATTTTTTGAAAGATATTCAACGTTAGATCATTTAAGAAGTATATTGCAAGTTTTTGAATAAATAAAATTAATTAATAGATAAATAAAAGCACAAACGCATCCATAATTCTAAAAATGTGTTTTTGAGAACTCTAGCAAATCTTAACCACTTAACTAATTCATTTTCTCTACTGTCTAATTAGATGACACTTTCTATTTTGGGAATGTGTTTGTGGCGTTAAGCCCGAGTTTCGATATGCGTGTTCTGTTTTGAGTCCAAATTATCAGTCCCTTTTTGCATTTTCCAATTATTTATTTCACGAATAACAACACGACACATAGATATTTACGAACACGTATTTCACACAGCTGAACATTTAGAAAATTGACTTTTAAATCTGACCGATTCCATTCTTAGGACCACAGTCGTCCATGGGTTTTTCCAGACTGACTGAATTCCCCATCGGATAGGGAAGCTGCATGCTAATAATTTCCCTTTTTAGGGATTACTGTGGCTCAAGTTGCCACAGAGTTGTCGTATTGATTCAATTAAGAGTCCATAGAACACTTGAGATGAGAATGAGTTGATCTTCATTTTTTTGTGTCGAATTATAACGTCTACGAATGGCGTAAATTCAGACTTTAAGTGTAAAAATGCCATAATTCGTTGCACGAGTAAACTCGGGATAATTAGTTAAATGGTTAAACGCGAAGATTCATTAAAATCTCTTAACGATTACAATACTTTTTTTGTATACTTTGTACCTGAGAAAGTACAAGTTAAAGAATTTTAAACATTTTTATTTTATTTGACTTGTTTCTTGCTTGTAAAATTGGAATTTTGTAATCAATTTCTCACTCATTTTCTGATGTGCTAGAGTTTTGAAATTTTGTAAACTTGTGTTTGTTCCTTTATGTTCACTCAATTTTGTACACCTTAATGTTCTCGATGGCAATACACTATTTTAATTTCAGAACAAAATTATCAATTGATTAACTAAATTAAATTTTATTCTATACAAATGTCGCCAATTCTTACTCAATATGAGAATAAATTGATTTTAAGATTCAATAATATCTACAATAGTGAATTATAAATTGAGGACTACAAAATGGGCAATAAATGAAATAAATCATTCTCCTTTTTAGCACACTAACAAAAGTGTGTTTTTAAAAACTTCTTTTATTAAACGTAGTTTAGATTAAATACCTACCACAAATTGGACTAGCCGAATTTAAAGACTTAGATGACTGGTTGAAAGTAAATTCCTCAACAACATCTAAAAGTCACAACCTTTTTGGTTTTAAATATATAAATATTAAATTCCAATTTTTAATGAATTTTATAAACATGTGACAAATAAATCTCACTGCGTGCGAATTCTCATGTTTGAACAGATTTGAAAGTATTTTCAGAAGGAGGATGACGTATCTCACCCTGAGCGATTGCTGCAGAGCTCCGAGCACCCCCGACGTGATGATGAGACAGAAGTGGAAAGTGATGATGATGGTGATGGCGCTTTCGTCGTTCAGCCTGGTCATCTTGACTTGGGTCATGCGGACGAAGGAGAGCTGCAGCAGGGCGAACGCGGACACGAGGCAGGGGTAGCCCAGATCCCACAGGACCTGCAGCAACACGACGGGCAGTGCCTGTAGGCAGAAGGAGTCTGTCAATATTAATTAAAATTAGTTCTAAGATATATTAGCTTCTTAGGGTTAACTTCTTTTATCAACGCTGGAGATTCAAGCAACCGCCAATAGATGGCATATTGAATGTGAAACGAACTTCTTTTTTCTTCTATAGTAATACTATATAAGGCTCTGTATGCTGTCAAGCGGACAGGTCCTCACCTTCTTCAATGAAGAGCTGTCCTGGGATAAGGATGTTAAATGTATGTATAGGTTTGATCCTTGATGCTAAATTAACATTCCGTAGCCATATAAAATACAACACAAAACAGAACGCCGTCCAGACCGGTCACTGAACGGTTTGATGGTCAATACACGGGAATTTTATTTAAGAAAAAAAGAAAAACAAAACAAACAAAAAGAAAGAAAGAATTACACCATGACAGCACAAGCATTTTCACTTTTACACTATTAGTTCGTAATAGTCTTATTTTCTTTAGAAGTTGCTTTACCTTTCTTTTTTGCAGGGAGGGGGAATGTCCGGTAATTTGGAACTTGTTGGTTCAGCTCGCTAAAATACAACACAGATAAATTCTGGGCGAAAGTTCATTTGATTATTCCTCTCATAGGAGGAAAATCTCCACTCTCCCTTAACAACGAGGTTCTTCTGTTTAAGCAAATTCTCCGACAAATTCTAACTTATGCATCGCAAAGCTGGGGTCTTGCTGCTAAAACTCACCTCAAGAAAGTGTAAGTTATGCGAAATAAGATCTTAAGAATCATGACAAATGCACCTTGGTATATACGCAATGATGTTTTGCACAGAGACCTCAAGCTCAAGACAATAGAAAACCACTTACAAGACATCTCCAGGAAGTTCTTCCAGCAAATCACCAAGAAATAAAAACCCTACTATCTTAGAACATTATAAATTTTGCACATAATAACGGAAAATACTCATTTCCTTATGCTACAACAAAATGGGCCCTCCCGCTCAAACCTCCATAGTATTTATATTCGTCCATCTAACTTATTCCTCTTATCTCATTCCGAAACATTTGCTGCTTCTTGACCAGAATCTTTTTTAGTTTTTGTTGTTTTTTGTGTTGTCTCCTCTCAGTCACTTCTGATACTAATACTTAAAGTTTTGTCATTGCTGTTGCACCTGTGGCGGCCGTGAGAGGGCGTCTCCTTCTATAAGATTCAAAGTGAAATGATGTCTTGTAATCTTGCATTGAAGCTCCATCGTACCCAGCGATAATGGCTAGACAACGAGTAGTTCATTTTGAGTTTGAGTTCTTCAAATGGCAGCGCCAGTCTTCAGACGCTATCGATGTTCCAGTTCGGTGACTCAGTTTCCTGCGGCTGCTGAAGTGTTTCGTTATGTAGTTCCAGTTTTCCTGCTGCTACTAAAGTCATCATGCAGTTCTGACTGAACCCAGCGATAATGCGTCTAATGTTATTTAACTTAGATTCTCTCATTTGTGGGAGATGATCCAGGAAAACATCGCATCGAATTATATCATCTAGCTCTGATCATCTTATTTCTTTTCAAGTTAATTTTATTATTGAATTTTATTGAAGTTTGTTGTTATCCATCATCGTCTAATGATTTATGGAGTCAGAAGTATATGCTGATGGTTACAAAAGTGGTGACACGGACGTGATTCCCCCTTCTGTCTGCAACTAGAAATCGGAAGACGAAAACGGACGTGTCTGCCAGATCTTGTAGTTGCACACTCACTCTGAGTAAAAGTGTCTCGGCACTAACACTCTAATAAAATCTAATGTCAGTCAGTCAAACAGATAGGTAGATTGCTGCAACAGCCAATGGTTCTGTTGTTAATCAGTTTTTGTAATTGTTTGCCTCATTGTGTAAATAAAGTCGTCCAGAATAACTTTAATGAAAGTTCATAATAGTTCTTTGATGTTGAAGTCTGAACGAGTTGAAGTTCTTGGTTTGTATTATTGTATGCATATTCTTCAGTCGTAAAAGTAAGAATGGTTTAAGCTAAATCCGGTTATCGCGTGTATATTCGAATTTATTCTAAGCAAAATCTATTGCATTAATGTGAAGTAATGAATTGTAACTGATTATTCAAACGAAGTCTAAATCCGAACCAACAAATGTATTTTTAGAGTTGTTCTGAAATAGATACAACACACAAAGTGTGAAGAAGATAAATAAAATTTTTTGCAATCTTTAGAAAATCGAGAAGAAGTTCGGAGTGGCCCCATCTAGAAGAAAATATTACTATTTACTGTGGTAATCAAGTTTGTGAAGAATATCTATTAAGACAAAAGTTAAAAGGCTGGGCAGCGCGTATTTCAAACTTATTTTAATCTCCTAACTGCGTGTTTACTCTACTTAAATGACACCTTCTGATTTTGGGAATATTTTGTCGCATTGATTCAACTATGAGAGTTAAGTGGTTAAAATCTGTCCCCTTCACTGCCGCATTTAACATGAAAGAGTGATAAAAGTTACTCATAAAACAGTAATAAAATATTTGTCTTGTAATATACGAACAGAAGCGTTGAGGACCAGAATAGTATATTAAACCCATAGATTTTGCTAAAGAGAATTGGGCTCATAGTGAAACGGGAAACGTGTTTTCTTTCAATGCCGGAGTGGATCAAAAGAGTTTTAGCTGCCCTATAATAGATGCCAGCACTTGTCAAACGGTTCACTTTCTATTGAATAGGGTACTTAGTTCACAATTTAACGAAAATTGTTCCACTTTGGTTCTCCACGCCTCAATTAATATTTAAAAAAATATTTCTATCTTTCATTAAAAATGACGTGCTCTTCTCTGAAGAAATTATTCTCTATCGACTGCAAACGTCATCCATATTTCTATTCTAATATGGCTGTAATTTGATGTAGCCGGTTGATTTGTATTCCGGTTACCCAAATTATCCGATTACATTTGTTTGATTGGCGTCCGTTTTTGAAGTTACACAAAGGCTATCGGGTAATTTTCTGCTGTGGTCAGGCGACTAGAAGAACACTCGAGCCGTTATTCTAATTTCCGAACTTTAACGCAGTTATTAACATAGGACGTTGGACCAACGATATTTGCATCTGTACACAGACGATCTTCAGTAGTATCGAGCCTAAACCAGTAGGGGAAATTAGAGATACTTGACCATACTTTTACATTTTCTTATATTTCTCGAGAATGTTGATATTTAGAGTAATAAAAGGGTATGTTTTTATGAATGAGTAATTTGCTTATATATGTCAAATTTATGTCTCATTTAATCATAAAATAAATACATTTCTTGAAATCACCTAGAGTCAAGTATCCCTAACCCCAGGGATACTTGACCTAGTGGTAGGCATACTTGACCCTAAGTGCAAAGAGAGATAAAGACCCTACATGCAATCTGGATGTACACGAAATTCAGATAGTAGGTTAAAAGTTCTGAATTAAAAGAGTCTTAATTATCAAAAAATATTAATAAAATTAATATTAAAAATTAAATAATATGACATTTAAAAAACGCAATTGTTTTAATTAAATGAATCTAATCATTAAATTTATCTAGTTATCAAATTATATTAAATTAGTTCAAGATTAAATAAACAAATAAAATATTGAATTAGTTAAATGATAAAAATTACAGCAATGGATTAAGGAACCTAGCAACGTCACTAGCGCATTGTAGAATTGCCGGTTTGGGGAAAATTAGATAGAGCAAAATAGCACCAAAATGAAAAGAAAGGATTTAAAAATGTTGCACAAAACAGGAAATTGGAAAAGCTGCATAGGCTTACACGGTTCGTCTAATATTGTAACGAAAGCAAAAGAAGAAAAATATATTCTGCGAGAAAATTCTAACCAACAAAGAGACGAACTCAACCGAAATGGCGAATCGTTAAAGGAAACCAAACGATGGTAAATACTTCAAGCAAAAGATATTTTATTGAAATAAAGAATAAATAAAAATCAGTTTTTAGCAAGCGAGGAAAAAATGGAATAAATAAACTTAAATTCTTTTTAAAATTCTTACTAAAATAATTATTTGAAATTAACGCATTAAAAAGAAATTTTATTTATTAAATAAAACTGACAAACTATTTTTAAATAATTATTGTCTATATTTGAATTGCCATATTGGCGACAAACTTTACCTCACCAGAAAAGTGATACCAACCACGCAATATGCTTCGTTCGACTACGACATCGAAGCTGCAGTAACGTTTTGGTAGGGTCAAGTATCCCTAACATGACTTTTTTTACATAATCTAAAAATTAAACTACTTAGAATAAAGACTCTGAATAACATCAGATATCAAATTAGAGCTAGAAGTTAAAACTCAAGAATATTTTAATTAATCATATCTTCAATAGTAAACTTCCAATCCACTGAGGAATGAAAAAATGAAAATTTGCTTCTGGATACGCAAAACATATTTACCTATTACGATAGCTTTTCAGATCGTAATGAAAATAACCGCCAATAAATCATACGATCAAAGGTCAAATAAAAATGGTACACACAAATTATCAATTATCCCACAATCTGAGAAATTCACGTAGAGTCAAGCATCCCTTATTTCCCCTAATACCCCAATTATGAAACCGAGATTCTGTCACCATATCATCGCATTTAACCCAATTATCTAGCACAGTGCTCCCCAACCTTTTTATCGCCGTGGACCGGTCAACGTTTGATAATTTTACCGCGGCCCGCTGAGGGGGGGGGGGAGTTGATTGTTTATATTTTAGATTGTTTTGATTTAATAATTGTAATTTAATTGCGTTTAAACATTAAAAAACATTTTTAATAATTGGTTTTTTTAATAAACAAATATTTAAACATATTCAAAATAAAATACAGTCACACCAAAAAATGAATATAAAGTGATTTAACATTTTAACTCACTAGAACGCTAAATCAATAAGAACCCTGAGCTTCTTTCTTTGCAACGAGACGGTTCCATCTGGGGGTAAGAAATCGACCACAAGATTTGAAGGAAGACAGTCAAGTTGAATAAAAGCTTATAAAAATGGAAATAATTTAATGTTCCTTGGGCGGCCCGGTACCATTTGATCCACGGACCGGTTCGCGGCCCGGGGGTTGGGGACCACTGATCTAGCACATAAAAATGGTCTAACAATCTTTTTATAGATTGGGATTGTACTCATTTCATTTCTTAGAAACCCTTTTGATTCTGATGAATTTGACATTTTATCAAATTTTGATTAAAGTCTGCGTGGATTTAATAATGAGGATGAAAAACCTGAGCCCCATATCACTATACGAACCTCCACACTACAGCAGTGTTTAGATCCCTGACATTTTGACATGAACTAAGGTCACATGCATACCGAATTTCCGGTTAGCCGTCCCAGTTTCACCTTCGTTCTTAAAATGACTTCTTAAGCTGGACATTCACGAGAAGGTTAAGCTATTCCATTTGTCCTAAGGCCGGTTTTCCCCCACCCATTTTAGTTGGAAAATTAGGCAAAGCATTCACGGATGTTCCACAGTTTGTTTTGAGACAAGATTCAAATTCGCAAAATTCCTCCCACCCTTTACTCCTCCTCCCCCACACGGTGGATTTCGAGTTTCATTTCTAGCCTCGAGGCGAGGTCCCAATGTAGGCAGATCCTTTGTTTTGCCGCTAGCCTCGCATCGAGGTCCCAAATTGGAATCGGCGGATGAAGTTTTGGATTTTGAGTTCTTTTGAATTCCACCACTTCCAATCATTTAATCCAAATTTCATAAATTTCCCGCCTTGACTATTGGATTTTTCTTCCCGTGTTCCAAAAATTCCAATGTGGAGCAGCCGTGAATCCACCGCTTTAGATATCTAAGAAAAAATGCGTGGGAAACACAAAGCATCAGCATCAACCTATCTGTCGGGGGCTATCTTTAAATTTGTTACAACGAAAGCAAATACATAAAGTGTTTGCTTTCGACATATTGTTAGACACTGTATATGCTTTTGCGGCATATTGTTAGTATATGTTTATTGTTATTGTTTAAGTTTATTGTTAGTATAAGTTAGTATATGGTTTCATTCCCTTACAAGAAATTCCTGTTCCTGCCTCTTCTGCTTTTGTTTCTTCGAATATAGATGGCGCCAAGGAACTAGTGTTTACTGTAATAACTCCTACTTCTTGGAGAAAATTAGCGTGGGTTAGTGTTTACATAAATGTTTTTTCTGATCTCTCAATTATGAGCATAGGGTAAGTTTTTTTATTTGTGAAGGCTTATTAATAGAGCCAGATGGCAAATAGTTTTAATCTTCTTATTAGCGTTTTGATGTTTGTGTTTTTTCCTCTTTCCATGTACCATTTCTCCATTGTCTTCTGTTTGGGAATTTCGGGCTATGAGAAGCTATGTTTGGCGTAATGCTATCTGCTTACAGAAAAATTTCCCAAACATTATTTTGAATCCATTTCGAATAGTTCTTAGCCCTTGAGAAAGTGGACTAGAATGGATTCCTTGTTTTGTTTTTTGGTTGCATTCGATTAACTCTGAGTTTATTTTTATTTCTTTCTTTATTTATTTTTGGCTATCTTTGTATGATATTGATTTCCATTGTTAGTATAAACATGTCGAAAATTCAAGATTATGCAGTCACAAAAATACACCAGGCAAACAACAGTCGAGCTGCCTTTGCTGCATAATGTGATCGTGCAGAAAGTGCTTTAGTAGAAATACACCGAAAATACTAAATTAAGCACCCACAAAAATATACCAATTGAACTGCCTTTGATATATAATTTGCCCGACCAGCTTATCAGTTTATTGATGGCCAAAAGCCAAGAATTTTTCACGATACAAATATGACCGAAATAATGCTTTTATGGCAAGAGCAATGCTTTTATTATAGATAAATTATGTTAGAGAGGAATCGAATTTCGAGGCCTTCGGGAACAAAAATAAATTTTTCTCCCATTAAGTAAGTTAAATAAGATCTAACTTTAAAACGACACAGAAAAAGATTTATCTTTTAACTATTAACAATATTAAATACAAGAAAAATGAAGTACAGCAGCTCATCGGAATCACAGTATATTAGCAAGATAAATGACGTTATGTTGAAATAACTTTTTATGGGACATTGACTACAAGCTATCATAGTTACAAAAGCAAAGTATTATGGCTATTTAGCTCCCCCCGCTTAAAAATATTATTTTATTCTTACTCTTTTTGCCAAAAGGGTGTGTAATCGTTGAGATGAAAGAAAAGCAACTCCAAAGAAAATGATTAATAAAAATTACACTCAGCCAAAATTATTTTGTTTTCTATTTTCTGGAAACTAGATGTTGATAAATTACGCTACAATCGACTTTCTGCCGACAGCTATAATTTATTTCGAAAAATGGAAGCTCTTTTGTTATTACTGCAATTAACTGCTGAAAACTGTGAAAAAAGTTAATGATTTCAGCCGCCGAGTTGTAATTTTCTAGAGAGTGATTTTTTTAAAGTTTTATTCATTCATATCTTTATTCCGAAAGGAGGATCTATTTAGTATGTAATCTATTTCTTATTAATCACGTCTCACTTCACCCTATTCAAAATATTTAGCGCTATTATTACATCCGATCAGTTTTAATCTTTTCTGTAATAAGAAATTGAAGAGATTAATTTTACTTATCTTAAAAGAAACAAAATTAATTATATAAGTACTAAGAATTATACAGAATTATTCATAACAAAGAAAATTTCTTAAACTGGGCGATTTTCTGGAATATTATAGATCTTATAAAGAAATTATAGAATAAAGTAAAGATTAAAAAATAAACGTTCTATCAAAATTTAATCAATGTAATATTTAAAGGGCTAAAAGGCTAAAAATAAAAAGCCAGAAATTTTTCTTTTAACAAAATATGGCGTTCATGTGATATCATTCAGTTAACTGCGAAATAATTAGTAATTCTAAAAATTTAATCATTTTAGCAAAGCATTGTATTATATAGACTCTTTAAAACAGTCAGGTTTAGAAACGGAGTTTCCCTCCACAATTTTTATTCTAGATAAATTCTTATAAAAATCAATACAGAAAAATATATGCCACAGAACAAAAAAAGGCTCATAGCAATCACATTTTATAAATCATGCCGATTTAATTTTTAACTCCATAGCGCATCTTGCAATTAGAAAAAGGTCGGGACCTCGCAGCTGAGCATGAGACAACATGGATCTATTTTTATCACGTGATACGACTCCATTTCCAAGGAAGATGAATGAGAGTAAAATAACTGGTTTGCCATTATTCCTAATACCTGTTATTTTTTCAGTCTTAGGCACTGCAAAGGAAAGAAATGAAAGTAGAAAATCACTTCTTTAGCTAAGATTTGATTAATGCCACGTTGTTAAGCTACTTGAGACATATTTTATGATGGGCCTTGTGAGTTGGAATCGAGGTCAAATGACGAGGGGGATTTCTGAACACAGGCACCTTACTCTCCAAACATTTCCGCCACACCTGTGTCAAAATTCTCGACGGCAGATTTAACATTAATTATATTTGATGGAATCTGGTCTCGATCTCACAGCCCGAAGCCGAGACCTCACAATCAGACCAACGCAGCCCATATTCCCGTGTGAATGGTTCCTCAATGATTAAACCATTGCATTCTAAAGAATATAGTGTATAGGTAATTGTTTTCTTAAAGGATTTCTCTCGGAGCTCCACTCCAATCCTTTTACGGTTATGACAAAAACCATAAAGATTTGCCAGAAGCCATTTCGTCTTCAGAATAGTAATTTTAATTCAACAGCACAATTGGCTGAAAGCTTTCGAAAAACGCTAATTAAAAATACAAGAAGCCCACAGCTTTCTTCATTGAGACGATTGGAGTCCATTCGCGTCAAACAAGGCTCAGCCAGTTTAATGGTTCAGTAATTAATGATGTTCCTGCATGCAGATATAATGATTTATTAGCTTAATGATGCTCCTGCATGCAGAGTTTAAGCGATGAGGATTAATCTTTGTTAACATGCACGATGCGATAATACATGTCTATCTGGTTCCTAGTGTTATTGCAGAATGTTCGGTTCATTAAACCATAGACTGAACGTTTATTTACTACTTTTGGTGGTCTTAAACTGTTTTTTCGAATTAATTAGACTCTAACTTAGCATTGATTTTCATCAATAGTTTGAAAAATTAGGAGGCAGGTCTCAAATCATTGAAAGAAATTTAATTTATCTTCTACGACAGATAGGCATGCTTGATCATATGATGCATGATAAGAACTTAGTGCAAGGTATCTCATTCACTACCAGTCCCTGATTTTCATTAATAAAATGCAAATCATTGCTCAAAATGCAACGAGATTCATTAAGACAATATTTTGGGACATGAGAAATATAGTGACATTAGAAAACAGTTTCGGACGTTGTTGCCATGGGCATCGCTGTGCATTTGCAAACGACTGTTCGAGGTAGCGTCGTATCTGTTCAAGCTTCTGTTTATGACAATATGATTTATTGAAGAGCATTACATTAAATAAGAGGAAGGATTAAGGACAGTATCTAGGAGAGACAGCGTCTTGAAGTTTCATGGTCCATGGCTGTAAGCCAAATGCTGTCTATTGCCATGATCCATGGTCATGGAAGGAAGGTTTTGTTATCTACAGGTGTGCCTTCACTCACAACGACTATCTGTTGTAGGCGACTGTTTGCTACTGGTAAATTTTGTAAATCCAAGTATGCCTGTAGCAGATTTGCCCATTTCCTTACATAAGGACCAAAGGTTAGTTTTTTACTATAAAAAATTAAGAACCAACAGCTCCCGAGACCCCTGCGTTCTAGGGAGGTGAGGACGATTTCAGGTGACTACTTTGTGAACATATAATTCGTTCTAACCGTTCTCTGAACAATCTAGATTGAAGGAAGGAATCGCCTTACCTGAGTGGATCCGTAGGGGTCTGCGAAGAGCACGACGAGCCTGGAGAAGGCGAGTATGCCGAGGAATATGTTGAGCGAGGACAGGTGGGGCCTCTCGGAGAGCTGCGCGTTGAGGCGGAGGACGGTGAGCAGGCAGAGGACGGTCAGCACGGAGAAGAGGCTGGCCATCCCGTACACGTGCAGGTCCCACACCCAGTGCAGCTCTGACACCGCTTGCCCCCAGTCCGGACGACGAGCCTCACGCTGCCAGTACGCACCTGTGTGACAGAAATGGAATGAATTCTTCAGTTTGAATAGTTTGATACTATTTTTCTACCTTTATATTTGTGTGAATGGTTCGATTCACGCCACAACACAATTATATGAAGGAGTGTAACTGCACATATAACATAACATGAAATAGTACGTTTTCTATTCGAGGGCCAGGACCGTTTAAGCCATTTAGGGGCCCTTAGGAAATGCAAGTTTCGGGCACTTTCGACAAACTTTCAAAAAGCAAATATTTTTTTATTGATTTTCATTTAATCTCTAAATCAGCAGTTTTTAAGTAACTGATATTATGACAAGTTGAAATAATAAAATATCTAAGTGCCGATCACCTTCAGGAGAATTGGTTTCAGTATCCCGCATATGAAAAAATTAAACTTAAAAGTAATTGTAGGTAAAATGTTGAAAACATTACAAAATTTTTTTACACAGTCTAAATACTCTAGTAATAAGTTCAACAGAGATAATGACTTGTAATCAGTCAGCCAACTGTGGAAAAATTGGACCACACTGATTTGTTCGCGAATTCGGAGTACATGACCCTTTTATATCAAATGATACAACAGAATTAAATTACCCCAAAAACACCGCAAAAAATCTGGGGGCCCCAAAATTTGCGTTGCCCTTAGGCAGTTGCCTACTTTATCTATTTAATAATCCAGCCCTGTCTATGAGGTCACGCCCTTTCTACTACTACAAGAAGCGCATCGGAATCCGAAATGAACTCGGTGCGCCGTATATGATGTGTGTCACGTGATTTTAAATCGATTCCATTTAGGTGTCAGAATGTATGAATTTTCTTACTCTTTACATACAATAACATATATGTGTGTCTAACTTTTTTCTCCAAACCAGGCTGTCAGATATTCTTCAAAGTTTTGAATCAATACCGTAAAATTCTGAATTTCAGAGCAGGATCGTAAGCCATTCTTTCAAAGCGAGAGGAAAAATCTATCTTACAGTTTTAATACCGATGTTCAAATGACATTTAGCATGAAATATGGGTTGTAAAATGGGTTGGTCTTAATGCATAAAATATCACCCAAGTGGAAAGCTACTACTAGGATTACATTATTATTTTGGTTATAAATCGCACTTCAGACGGCGAGAGGATAGCAGACAAAATTATAACTGAAAAACTTCCATCCATCTGTTGAATTTTTAATACTTGATTCACGAAGTGAGATTTGGATACAGGTTCGAAAACTTTTACAAACACAAGAGAAATTGCGAATTTTGAAAAGAGAGGGAGAAAAAAATTGTGGACCTGTTCGAAAATCAGATCCACACACTGTTTATATTTTAAGGGTATACTAATATCACTGCTAATCAAATTACAGTCAGTACCGGCTATATGGTCACCCGCTTATAAGGTCACCCCGCTTATATGGTCAGTTTTCTAAAGTAACGTCTAACTTAATAGGCAACATGTGTTAAAGTGCACCGCTTATATAGTCATTTTATATTCCTGGTTATCGGTTATATGGTCATTTTTTTTATCTTTTCAATGAGGTTATCGATTTTTTTTTTGAAAAATAGTAATTGTTGTAACATTTCTTGAGGCGGGGAGCAACACTGAAAATGAATGACCACAAGAAAAAAAAGTCAGTGCGACCCCAGAGAGGACCTGAATTAACGCCTTGACCTTTCCTCCCCTCCCCCCATTTCTCTTTTGCGTTGGAATCATCGTGGGCGTTACCCACCCTCCTCAATTCTCTTTCTCCCCAAGGACAACAGGTGGATATCTGTCTGTTTATTGGTTGAAATTTTCTCTTCCTGTTTTAAAAGTACGTTGAAATTGAGACGAAAAGAGTAAAGGAAAATTTGTTTCATTTGGATCATACGTGACGAATAAGAGCGTTCATTTTTTCAATATGGCTTCGAAAAGAAAGAATTTATCATTTGCTGAAAAAAATGAATTGATTGAAAAGTTTCAAAATTCTAATTTTTCAAAAGCTGCTTTCGCCAAAGCAAATTCGATACCCCGGATGACATTCAACAACATTTTAGCAGCCAAACTTTGCTCCTCAAATGCTCAAATCTGTGATCAAGAAAGAAAACGTCAGCGCTTGTCACCTTATGAGAATGTGGATAAAGCTCTTCTGTCATGGATTAAATATGCACGATCGCAAAATGCTCCTATATCCTGGAATGTTTTGAAAGAAAAGTCCTTGGAATTTGCTAATGAACTTGGCGAGTCAAGTTTCGTTGCTAGCAATGGCTGGCTACAGCGATTTAATTCAAGGCATAACCTATCCTTTAAAAAATTGTGCGGAGAAGCTACTGATTTCGACAGTAGTTCTTTAAAAGAATGGAAAGATGTAGTGTTGCGAGATATTCTCGAAAGATATGAATCTGCCAACGTCTTCAACGTTGATGAATGCGGATTTTTTTTATCGGATCTTGCCAGACAGAACTCTTTGTTTCAAAGGTGAAAAATGTGTAGGGGGAAAGAAAAGTAAGGAACGCTTAACTGTGTTGTTAGCTGCAAATATGGATGGATCGTAGAAAATAATTCCTTTGGTGATTGGAAAATTTCTTAAGCCTCGGTGTATGAAAAATTGCAAATCTTTGCCTCTCTTCTACGATGCTAATTCAAAAGCATGGATGACGGCGGACATCTGGGAGAAAACGCTTAGGAGATGGGATCTAAATTTTTTAAAACAGAAAAGGAAAGTTGCATTAATTGCAGACAACTGTACTGCTCCCTGCACTGTTGATGGCTTGAAATCAATTGAACTCGTTTTCTTGCCTCCAAACAGCACATGTGTATTGCAGCCTTTAGATCAAGGCATAATCCAAAACCTCAAGGCTACCTATAGAAAGCTTCTTCTGCAAGACATGATCTCTGCTATTGACCGAAAAGAACAATTGCAAGTGTCCGTGTTAAATGCAATCTTCTATATCGACCAAAGTTGGAATATGGTGTCACAGAAAACTATTGCAAATTGCTTCCGACATGCTGGATTTCAAAGTTCTCCAGAGTCTGAAGAATTATTGGAAGACGACGATGAAGATCTCCCCTTAACTGAATTAGCAGAAAAACTTCGAAATCGCGGTTATGCAATTCCAGATGAAAATCTGTATACAAAGATGGATGAAGATCTCGCTACTAACAGTGAAGCTTCAATACAAGATATTGTTTCTAATATGTTAAATTCGAATGCCGAAGGAAGCGATGATGAGATGACAGTGAATGTGAAAAGAAATCAGTATCAACATCAGATGCGCTTAAAGCCATAGATGACCTCAGGTGTTTTTTTACTAATTCCGAAGCAGCAGATGAACATTTAAAAGCTATTAGGGACTTAGAAAAAGTTGTGTTAACAACCAAAAAAAGTAGGCAATCTTGTATAACTGAATATTTTAAATAAGTGCAATGAATATGGATGCACGTACGTATGCGTACTGTACTTAGATTGGCAAGGTAAGCTAATAAATTTCACTAAAAAATATTGCATATTTCTTACTGTAGTTTTTATTTCGCGAATTAATTTTTAAAATGTTCTTAAAAGCTTAATTATTTGTTTATGAGCACTATATTCTGATAGGTGAATATAACCCTGCCACAATTAAATAGTGTAGTATTGTTTCGCATATATGGTCACTCCGCTTATATGGTCTGATTTTTCTGGACCGCTGAGCTGACCATATAACCGATACTGACTGTATCTATGTAAAGACTTCGAGATGAAAACAATTAGATAAATGTGTCTAAAAATTCAATAAAAATAGTTTCAAAAGTTCGTTAGGATATAATATAAATAATTATTATTCTCATCCTTTTTCTTTTCATACCAAAAACTGCTATAGACAATCCCTGAAATGTAGAATACTTATTCAGGTACCCACTAAAGTTACTTACACCCATCTCCCTTAATTTCAGATCGATTGAAGCTATAGTCATAAAAATGGTACCTAGGTATACTAAAGGGGCTATGCGCTACGCTATGAGACCGCTTACAACGCCATTTGGTGATAAACTAAGGAATTAGCGTTTCTATCTCGAATACGGAACAATATAGGGAAAAAAGTCAATTACAAAGTTGTAGAACATCATTGATTTAGTACAAAAAACCTCATGAATATCATTACTAAGAATAGAACACTTAAAACGCACATTTGTTCGTTCGCGATTTCCGAAACTGTGACGTCAAGACGAAAGGTCAAAATGTGAGCTTTCGGATAAAAATGACGCCAATGGACTTTTTCTGAAGGGATACCTCAAACAACAGGTATATACGACCTTTCCGCCAACACTGCAGTATTTTGGACGACGTATTACTGATGCTGCCAGCGTGAGATCTAATATACTAAAATATGTGCAACGTGAAATTCAGCCAAGGGTCCCAATGTGTGTTGTAATTGACGGACAGCAGTTTAAACACCGAAAATGCAGGTATCTTGTAGTAATTAGTTACTTTTTTCTCTTCCTAACACGTTTCATCATGTAATAGTGTTGGGAATCTGCACAATCGAACAAATATCTGAAGTTTTAAACGTTCTGTTCTTAGCATTAATTTCCACAATATGACTTTTTGTACTAAATCGATGATGTTTTGTAACTTTGTAATTAATCTTCTTTCCTTACATCGTTCCGTTTTCCAGATAAGAACGCTGATTCCGCAGTTTACCACCAGGTGGCACAATAAGCGGTTTCATAGCGTAGCGCATAGTTACTTTACTAAACCTAAACACAACTTTTATGACTATAGCTGCAGTCGTTCTGAAATTAAGGGGGGAGGGTAAGCTAGTGTGCACCCTGTATATGAAATATATATCAAAAGTTGTAAAAACTTGTATAATATGTACAGTTGTATCGTAAATATAAAAGGCATTAGTAATGCATATATTTAAATTAAAGAATGATATATTTATTTTAGATGAAAATGCATATTAATCGGGACCTTACAATCAAGGAAGCACTTAATAATGGTAGGCTTTGAGAAGAATCGGAGACGTGTGTCGAATACAAAGAATAAAAATAAAGAAATATGAAACGTAAATTCTCCCTTTTTTGGCATTAAAATATATTTGTATATTAAAAAAAGCTTATTTATTTCTTATCATAAACGCATATATATTTTAAATGAAAAAGATATATTTTTTTATATTTTAATTTATCAAAATATTACTTTACGCAAATTCGACAAGGTATGCTGAGAAGACATATCGTATATACCAATTTCTTTGAAATCGAAACATTGCCTGGTTGGTGAACATATCCCGAAGCTCGCACCGTCATTGTTTGCAAAGGGAGGGACCTTTAACTTGTTTAGGGACACTATGCAAAGAAAGGAAGTTTTCAGATGTATTCTGTGCATGTGGATTACGAAATGATTTTTATCGATTATTATATAGCAAGAAAAATAGAGAGAATTTGAACAATATTTTAATGGCTCTCGTGCGACTCAACATTATAATGTATTCGATAATTCGATTTTTTTATTATTTTATTTCTTATTCTTTTGATGGCTACGAGTTGTGTTTTTCTATTTTTCATTTTGTCATAATGTCGTGCCACAGTTTGGAGGTGGTTATGCCATTATTTTTTAATATTTGATGGGAGTTAAAAGTAAAGACTAGCAACAACTTTCTTAGGGCAATAAACTGTCCTATTTCGAGAAAATTCTGAATGAAATACTCTAGACATCACAGGAGACGGAAATTGTCGGTTAAAAACTTCGGCTCATGAGTTACCAAGAACAAAAGAAAATTTCCTGTTAATTCGTGAAAAAATAGTAGTAAGTGTAATAAAACTGCCGAATGAAGACGAAATATGTCTGGGACACAGCTTAGCCTCTTTGGCTACAGGATATTTTTCAATAAAATGTTAGCTTTTATGATGATTCTATTCCAAAAAAGTGAAAATTTAATGCTTTTATTAGTATTTGTTTTTCCTCAGTTAGTTGTTTATACCGGTATAGAAACCCAAAGAAAATTCCTATTATGAAATTCATATTTAAATTCTTTTGGGGCAATAAATACTATTACAGTCAACTTTACTTATCAACCACACCAGATATTTTTTTTGAAAAACCGTGACTAAAATGCATCATCTGACTGAAAAGCAAATTTAATTAAAAACAGTTTTAAAAACACACTTTTATTAGCGTACTAAAAAGCAGAGTTTTTTTATTGGAAATATTTTTAATTTTGAGATATATTCTTTCTCAAACTCACTACCAGGGGACGCCACTTCTACCAAATCAATTTTGACAGTATTAAAATTGTGTATCGTTACAGAGAACACACGAGTGTAAAAATATTCTATCTTCTAGCTCGAAGTGAGTCAAAATTCCGTCTTGAACATGAAACATGTCAAGTTGAATGAAGGTGTGAAAAATCTTCCTTTTATCATGAAAAGAACTTTCGGTATTTGAACAGTACTCAAATATAGCTCGGAAAGACTTTTACCTTCTGTGCTGGCGGAGTTGGCCGTGACATTTTCCCAGTCCTCTGTCGAAGCCGGGGCCGTGTCCCTGTAGTGCTGGCTGCTGCTCCCCATGGCATCACTGCATCCAGTCTGGAAAAAAGAGAGACTCTGTCAGGCTACAGAACAGAACGCCGTCTCTTACCCCCATACCCGTGACCAGACCTGTCACTGAACGGTTTGATGGGCAAGACGCGGAAAATTTATTTAAGAAAAAAAGAAAAACAAAACAAGCAAAAACCAGCGGGAGTGGTCTCCCCTAAACTTTCTCGTACACTCACTTCTAAAAAACTCTCGTATAGCGCGTCAGTTCCCTCGCTCGGATAAAAATTTCGAATCTGCTCTATTCCCAGAACCCAACAAGTTTTCTCCAGGACACATAAAAGCAACAAAACAAACGGAAATAAAATAACCGAGCAGGATCAGAATTTGCCAAAAGGGAGAAATGGAGCCAAAAGGTAAGAAAAAAGCGCCAAGCAGGAGTCATTAAGCATTAGACTTTTGTCATGAAGCCACTGAATATCATGCACAGAGATTGCTTCATGAGAGTACGCATGCGCTTGGAGATCAAAAGTAAAAAAATTGAATATGCAATTTGAAGACTTCTTTTTTAACCGATTGAGATGAAATTTGGGTAGAGATCTATAATTAATGTTAGCATCCGTGATACCAAGTTTTATTTTTCTTAGCCAGAGAGCTTATGAGATATAATTTTTACAAGTATGCGATTATACAGAACGACAGACAATCAACCCTGTGACGTATTTGCCCCAAAATTTTATACGGACCTACATTCCTGATGATAAAACTATGTACAAAATTTTATCTATCTAGCTATTCAAGTTTGTGAGCTACAGCGTTACAGACACGGACATACAGACAGACCTCCCTTGGACGGATTTTGTCCAAAATTTGACAGAAACCTACAAATTATGTGTCAAGACCACATACCAAATTTCAGCCCTGTAGATTTAATAGTGTTTGAGCTATCGTGTTCACAGACACACAGACAGACATAATTCCAAAATTGTGTTTTTCAGACTCAGGGAGGTCTAAAACGTGGAGATTCATCAAAATCTCGAGTTCGAATTTTTTGGCGATTACAATACTTTCTCTTTGTATACTTCGTATACGAGAAAGTAAAAAAGAAAGAAATATTTACACTATGTACAGCACAGGCATTTTCACTTTTACACTATTAGTTCGTAATAGTCTTCTTTTCTCTAGATGTTGTTTTACCCCTCTTTTTTGAAGGGGGGTTGTCCGGTAATTTGGAGCATATTGGTCAGCTCGCTGGAAAGTTGAAGGCTTGTGAGGTCGGAAAAGATATCTGTTTTCGCTAATGAATTTGACAATCCTACGAATTTTATGCCTGGAGACGAGGTTATTGGCGACTCTTTTCAGCCATTCTTGTTCGAAGTCTGGCACTGGTTTCCTCATATGCCAAGACAGTGTGAGAATAGATTCCGTGGCACAGTGAAGTGCCGTGCCAATTCCACCACAACTGCAAAAATCGATGTCAGACAGGTGAAACCTTTTGATGTAGGCAGGGAAAGGGCCATGTTACAAGGTCAGGCTACAAGACGGAAACTGGCGACAACGTGCGAAGAGGCATCAACTTTTAGTTAATGGAGAGATTTTTCCTATGGTCTGTTTACGGTGACTATATGTCCTGAAAAGTTCAGAACAGACTCGAATTTTACAGGATGTAATATCTACTTAACAAAAGTGAAATTCAAATGTGAAGGTTTGCAAGCGACAGAAATCCAAACTACTGAATGAATATTTTTGTCAAATTTTTTTCACGAATACTATGAAGAATGAAAGAGGTTTTAGAGAAGATTTCATAACATTTAGTTAAATAGTTGATTTTCTATTAATTAGATACTATGTTTCCTCTACGCATGCGCAGTTCAAGCTCTTCTGC
>BGPR01000106.1:949558-960525 GCA_013235015.1 Araneus ventricosus | reverse complement strand
ACATTTAGTTAAATAGTTGATTTTCTATTAATTAGATACTATGTTTCCTCTACGCATGCGCAGTTCAAGCTCTTCTGCTGAAGAATTTAGAAGGCTAAACAATCCAAGCTACACAATAGAATTTTTCAAATTCTGCTCATGAATACTATGGTGTGTAAGTGTGAGGAAGGTTTTAGTGAAACTTTGATGATAGTTAGTTAAATATTTAATTTTTCTCAATTGAAAACAAATTGTTTCCATACATAAAAAAGGGTTATTTTATCTTTAGTAATACAATTTCTATTTAGTAAAAATATTATAGATATTTTGTATGATTTTATTTATTTGCCTCCGAATTGCCATTCGCAAAGCTAAATAAAATTTTGTATCATTCTTTAAAAATTATTGACAAATTATTGGCAAAATTAGATTTCGGCAGTTTTTAAAAATGGTTTGGTGCAACTGATATTCTAATTTTAATTAAACATAAAATTGCAGATAATGAGAGGATTTTGAGCATTATAATATTTTATATTAATGTTTTCTTCTTATTTAGAATATTATATAAATTATTTAAACAACGTGTTTAGTTACATGCTCGTTGCCATAACATATAGTGTTAATTTTAATTAAACTTTACTTTCTCGTATATAACATTCACACCACGTATCAATCAAAAACTGATTTGATATAACTATAACATTTGTTATGTTAAAAGTACTTCAAATTTTGCTCACAAAGACTGAAGAATAGGGAAGTTTTAGTGAAAGTTTTGTGATTAGTTACTGTAATTAGTTATTTTTTAATGAATAAAATTTTCATCCTCAGCAAAGCCGGGTATAACAGGAAGTAGAAAATATTAAAAAGTCCAGAATTCCATCTTAATTTAGTTAGTGCCTCGTTTATGTGAGAAAAAAATATAAAAAATATTACAATTTATCAAAAATAGTTTTAAAACGAGGGTTGGTTAAACGACAAGATATTCATTGAAAGATGACGTCTTTCACTTTGTAAAGAAATCTGTAATTTTAAAAGATATTTATGCGCCTCAGGCCAAGAACAGAGTGTTGAGCCAGCAACCCTTTGCTTTTGAAGCTTAGACTCTGAGCAAACGTTTAATGAACGAAGTCTGAAATGTTGCATTTTACAGAAGTAGGTGTCAAAATAGATCGAAATATAACCATTTATATCTGAAGGTGGGAAAATAAATCAAAATATAACTATCTATATTTGAAGGAAAAAAAAAATCAAAGTATAAACATCTGTATCTGAAGGTGTATATGTTACAGTTAAAGCAAGAATGAAAGGTAAACCTAGATTTAACCGGTTAAAGTGGGGATTACCAAGGGTTTGCGGTTAAAGCCCGAAGATTTTCCAACGCTTCCACCTTTAACCGGCTAAAACTGGGTCTAACCAATCCTAGCCGGTTAAAGGTGGAAGCGTTGGGAAATCTTCGGGCTTTAGCCTCAAAACCTTGGTAATCCCCACTTTAACCTGTTAAACCTAGGTTAACCTTTCATTCTTGCTTTAGCTGAACCTAGGTTTAACCGGTTAAAGTGGGGATTACCAAGTCTTTGCGGTTATAGCCCGAACGTTTCCCAATGCTGCTACCTTTAACCGACTAGGATTGGTTTTTGGACAAAGTTTTAGCCGGTGGAAGCGTTGGAAAATCTTCGGGCTTTATCCGAAAAGCCTTGGCAATCCCAACTTTAACCGATTAAACCTAGGTTTACCTTTCATTCTTGCTTTAACCGTAACATATACACCAAAATGTAACTATCTGTGTACGAAGATGTAAAAATGAATCAAAATGCAATTATGGGAATTGACACAAACAATAAAAGAATTGTAACTGCAAGAACGACAAAGATTGTCTTGCGATTATAGATATAATCATTGTCTGTTGTGATTGTAATTATTATGCGATGAGAACATTATAACTATAATCACAATAGACATTCAATGGAATCTACCACAACTAATTTTGGGTATATTTTGTGATTGGGATTACAGAACTATATATATAGGCTTGAAAACAACTATTTTTGATTTTGCTTCTACAAGCTATCAAACGCCAAAAATTTCGGAAATTTATTTTACCCACGTAATTTGAAAGGATGTTATCGACATATTTTCCCCCCCAGACTTATTAGAGCAGAAATATTGCACACAAAATGATAGGTTGCAAAGAAAGAAATAAACAAGAAACGCTACATTGCATGTTGTCAGAAAAAATCAATACCTTCATTAGTTTTACTTTTGTCTATTTATTTCGTCATATATATTTAGGTATTGATCGACAAACGTGAAAGAAATTAGATTTCACACATGATTTTATTGACGAAGAATATCCTTGTTTTATTAAATTTCTTATTTGATACCAAGTACCTTAGTCGTATTCGAATTATTTTTAAATGTTTAAGTCTTCTATTATATTAGCGATCCATCAGACTAAAAATCTCGTTATTTATTTCACAAGGGGGAAAATTGGGTAAGAAAAAAAGTGATAAATATATATATTTTTATCAGTTTTTCTATTGGATTATCAGCATCGTTTGTTAAAAGGTGAGCTATTCATTGATTCATCGATTTCAGCTTTCAAATGATCTTCCCGATGAAAACCGATCATGTGTTTTGAAAAGAAAAAAGATAAATAAAATGCTAATAATTAATAGATTAAATATGGAATGTTTAGAAAGTTCATTAATTTTTTACAAATGTCATAATGGCGCTTAGCAAGGAACACCGCTTAACTAAAATTCTTTGAAGTTTCAAAGACGAAGAAATAAACCGAATTCGAAACCAAAAACGACTATTTCTGAATTTTTTTTAAACATTTGATATAAATATGAGACCGTATGTTTCTACCAGATGTGAAAAAAAATGAGAAATATTCGTTACTGGTTGCGAAAAATTCGGTTTTATTCTCCGAATTTGAAATTTCAAAAAATTGAGATAGGTGGTTTGCTTGTTAAGCGACGATATATTAATTTAAATGTGGTCAAATTTTGTTGCTTTGAAGAAGATAGAGTATTTGAAGTAAAAAGTCGAATTAACTACTGGTTGAAAAAGTGTTTGTCATTAACAAGTCATCATAACAAAGTTTCTAGCCGCCTTTTAAAGCCCAAATTTCAACAACAAATCGATAAATTACGCCAAGTCTATAACTGATTCATGCAAACTCGTCACTTGGTGTTAAAGTTTGGTTTTCGATTTTCCCTGAAATATTGCTTCCGGCATAATACTGGGGGCATTGTACTAATCGATAAGTGATTTATAGCGCGTTACCTTCAATCACTTTGATACTAATTGCAAATAAAACGAAATGATATAATATAAAGATAATATTGAGACAAAAATTCAAGCAAATAGTTACAAGTTGTAAAGATGTTTGATGTAGAGATGATAGAGATGTAGATGTAAAGATGTATTTAAAAAATTGAACTTATGTATTTAGAATTGATGTTTCTTTGAGACCGACAGTATTCTTGGAAATTCTGCTAAACTCCGAAAGGAAAAATATTTTCGTCGTGTGGAGTAGCACAAGTAATAACATAGTATTAGTTTGAGAATTATTGACGCTCTTTAATATGAATTTTGTCGAAGTTCCACATTTATTGATTAAAAACCAATATATTTACATGTACTTTTTCTAATTTAATTTATCTATTCTTTTACATAAACAATGAAAATGTAATAAAAAATGTGATACAGAATGGTAGCTCAAATAATTGGAATATTTGGTTTTGTATTTCTTGATGAAGCATAGCAGCAATTAAATAATATTATAGAACTGCATTTTTAATTTATCAGTGATTTTTACCCTCTTCATTCCTAATAAAGACTACAGAGAAGAATAATAAATATTAAGAATTTTTCTTCATGAATTCTCAATCATGTTTGAAGCCAAATTACTACAGATTGAAATTTCCCTTCACTGCAGCTTTGTTTTGATTATGGTTTATAGGATTTCAAGACATGATTCTTTATGATGTATTGAATTTGCTTATAATATATGATTAAACAAAGAATATATTTCTTCTTTTAACCTTTTCTAATCGGCGGTACATACACTGTACCGGAACATTTTTTTCCTTTTACTTCGGCTGCGGTACAAGTGCTGTACCGAGCAATCGAATGACAGTTCTTTCCCCCTTTTCTCCAGGAAGGAGTTCCCGACCCATTCAAGACCGTGAGTTCTATTGTCCGTAGTTGGGTGGGGATATTTTTCGCCAATGTTATCTGTTGTAAGCACTTATTCTGCATTTTTGGCGACGTTCACAACGCCGGACAACAAATTCCAAAACTCTGAAAAATACCCCATTTGATAATTTTACGCTGTCGATAAAAGACGAAATTTTCTTTTCTAGTGTTTGTTTCTTAGATTTTTTTAGAATACCTCAAAAATATCTCACGGTTATTGCTATTGAGAATGTGAAGAATTTGGATGAAGAAAATTTTGATGATAATGATTCAGAGTGTGGAGAATCAGAAAAAGTATTTGGAAAGATAATACGATAAACAGAAAAAAAAGACTCTTTTAAGAGCCAAAAAATTTTAAAAAGTAGAACACGTTTTTGCATAATTAAAACAGACGTTTAAAAAAGTATTGCTTAGAACATTTTTTTCATTTTTAAAATTTAAGATTTCAGTTTGTTTTAGGGACAAAATTTATTCAAAAATATATATTAGTAATTTTTATCTAAAGATTAAAGATTCAGAAATGTATTTATCACAGCACAACATTATTACAAATTATTTTCTTTGGAATATAAGAAATCAGTTAAAAGTTTTGTCTTTGTTTGCTGAACTTTGGCTTTATTCAGTAGCTTTGAAAAGTATTCATTAACGTTAAAAACAGTTATTTCCTTCTTGGAAATGTTTCATTATTTTTTTTAATCATACTTGCTCATATTTGAACTCAAAAGATTTTAAGGATATTTATTTCTTTGTACGCTAAACAAGACTTCAATTTCGGAAGTAAAACATTTGGGAAAAAATTTCTGAATTTTTTACCTCAATTTTTCTTCTCTTGTTGCATGTTTCGTCGTAATTTTGATAATTATCCGACGAATTTGGTGATTTTATTCATTATGGTAGGTGACTATGTAAGCTTAATCTGAAGCTTTATAGAGTATGCATGCTTAGATATATGTAACTGGTCATATAATTTATTGCTACAATATGTATGCAAGCACCGAAATTATAAAGAGGTCACGATTGAATCATTGTAATCTCAGAGAAGCGTAGTTATGAGATTACAGAAGAATTTAAGTTCACATTTGACATATTAAGTGTTCTTTTAATATATATACTCCTAAAAAATATGATTTATATAACATATAAGGTTTTAATGCCTATTTCTTTAAATGTTAATTGACGCAATATATAACTTTCAGTTATGACAATTATTTTAATATTTAATATTGAATGATTATTTATAGAGTTTCTTAAGGAACTTGCAAAAAGTTGTCTAGATTAAGAACTGATCATAAAAAAATTCTAAAACTATTTTAACAAACAAATAACGATTGCCTACTGTATTATTAATCTTTGTATAATGTTTTTCTTATATTTAAATAATTTATATCATACCATGTTGTTTCAGAAGAAGTTATATCAATTAATTTGTGGAGATTAAAAAAATTGCGAATGAAACAAATAAAAATCATAAATGTAAGCCCTTTTTTCATATATGATTGTTATTAATTTCTTTAGACTTTAAGGGTTAACTTCTTATATTTAATTCAATTCGTTGTTCGTCTTTTGTGATTCTGGTTTCTTTTAGCTAGAGCAGCACATTTCTTTCTTGAACAATTCACAAACATCACCTTTCAAATATTGAAAGGACAGTTCTGCTTCCTCAGCATTTCTTTTGACAAGAGAGATCCTTTGTTGAACATAATGGAAACATTCAGCTGCAAGTAGAGCAGATGGTTTTCCACTTTGTGTCATTTTCTTTTAGAAAGGATCATGCTCAGAAAAAAAGTGATTTTTTTCAACTCTCTCTTTTAGCATTTTTATAACTGGCCCACCTTTTTCTGTAAGTATTCCGAGTTGTTTGAAATTTCGAATTGAAGTTCTAAGTTTAAAATTATACGTCGAATACGAATAAGCATTTTTCTAGAAAGCAGAAGTTAAGTGCTTTATTTTCAAAAAAATAATATTTCTGAAATACTCATTCAAAATTACATTAGAAATAAAGGAAAAATGATTGATATATTCATTAAGAATTTGCCAGATTGTACAATATCCTACATATCATGTTAATAGTTCCATTTGAAACAAACCTGTTGCAAATAAATAGAAGAATAAAATTTTAAACGATGTTTTAATAAGAAATTATTGGTTTTTGGTATTCACTCCCCCGTTGTTCAGAGGGTGTTCACACATTTTTAGAACAATTTCAATAAAGAATTAAAAAAAGCCAATGTTTTGGAATAAAAATTTATGGGAACAGCTTATTAATTAAAATGAGAAATATCGTCTGCTACTTTTAAATTGATTCGTCTTTCAAATGTTCGCATGTAAACCAGCTGTGGATTGAAGGATATGTTTTTGCTCTTTCCGGAGAGAAATATTACTATTCCATAATTCAAAAACGTTGGGAAATGCATGGTATTAAAATTTCTAAGTGCAAAATAAGCAGCATTATTAATCGGAAAGGGGAAAAACCGCTAATAATTACTTCTGCATGGAAAGAAGACTCCAAACGAATACCCGAAAAAAGGTATGTACTGTTTCAAATATTTCTAAAGTGAAATCGCTGGTAGCAAGAGAAAATCAGCTGGCTCAGAAATCAATTTCAAAGTCTTTAAATACATTTGTAGCAACAATAAATAAAATAATAAACCAAGATTTACAACTTAAAAAATCCCTTTTCGGCAAGCTTGAAGGCAAAGGTAGATTCCTTTTCGCTAATGTTACAAAAGTAATGAAATATTGCATATTAATCAATTCAGACATAGCCAATGATTTTGTTGTTTCCAAACATTGCAATATTGCACGCTGTGATTCTGATTTCATGATATTTAATTTCTTACTATATCAAGGTTTTATCATTCTACTCAAAAGGTTATACTAGATTTATTGGTCAGTACATTGGTCAATTTTTTTATATCTCAACACATAATCATTCAACAGGTAGGAATCGTAAAGAAATAAACATCCCAGCAGTGCAAATATCCCCTAGATAACATTAAGCCAGCCTATCTGAAACAGTAGCAAGGAATTGACACTCGACACGAACGAAGAACGACTCTAGATTTAAAAATTAGTTTATTTAATCTAGATTACCATATAATTGTGCGGACATTACTTTGTCATATGCAAAAATCACATGACATGAAACAATTAAACATTACTAGAACGGGCTCATTTAGAGAACTCCCTGGTTACATAGATAATAATCACTAAATTCTTAACACATAAGAGAATAAAAATTATTAGACATTGTGAATTGCAAATTTAATACGTGTGTTTAAAGTATAGGATATCAATGCAGCCATTTTGAACAGTAAATTTAAATCTCCATCGACAGTTAAAAGCAAATACTCAGACAGAAAACTCCAAAACAATTTTAAAGTTATTGAGATATATTTTCAATACAGAAAAGAATAAAGGGAACTCTTATATATCTATCTTTTTTGGCTATTTTATATTAAATTTATTAAACAAATCTTGGTGTAGCCATGTTTAGTTAAATATCAAATTAAAGTAATCTGTCAAATTAACTAATTATCGAATTAACTATTAAAATTAACTGTTTTATTAATTAAAATTAACTATTTACTTAAATAAAATTAAATATTTAATTAATTGTGACGATATCTTCACTGAAACCTTTCCTATGGCTCATAGTATATGCCAGCAATCTTAATCTTGTAATTATCTAATAATTATCTTAATTTAAATAAAAATTATTGTGTCTATGTATGTATGCTCACATCTCCTCCTAAACCACTGGACTGATTTCAACCAGAATTTGCACACTTTTTATTTAAGAAAGATAAAGTTCATCTTCAACTTTTCAAAGCCCAAAAGTTACTTAAAATTTCAGTTCATTAAAAATTAAGTAAGTCGTTTTTCCGCGATATCTTTGGAAAATATTATCTCACGAAACTATTTTTACACCTTATTAAATTGCTTTAAAAATTAGCATTTCAGTGACAAAAATTTAATTTCCATACAATTTGTTTCTCAAATTTTAATACTTTTTCAAAATTAATTTTATACAGAATTCGTAACAATATTCTTTATTGTTGAAAAACAAGTATAATACGAATATATATAGTTTCCAGAATACATTCACAGAATTCTTGACGAATGTTATAAGAAAATTTTAAAAGTAGACGATTAACAATTTATATCAAGACCAACTAATGATTGATTTATTTTCATTCTTTAAATGAATGAATAATTAACTATTTAATTTAATTGTTTCACAATATTCATTGAAACCTTTCTTTTAATTTAGTATTTATTAACAAAATTTGAATACCTATATAACAAACAATAATTTATGGAGAAACGGTTGTTTTAAAAAAAACTGCGTTTTTCAATTGATATTCTCATTTTAATTAAAAACGTTTCAGATCAGAAAAGGAATTTGTGTATTATAATTTTTATACAATAATAGTTTTTACTTTAAAAATATTAGACATGAAAGCATTTTAATCCGGAGCAAAGCCAGGTATATCAGCTTGTTTATCGTATAAAAAGTGGAAGTGTATGCGATAGATGGAAGCTCATAACTTCTAAGTAATTCTTGCTGTCAAAAAACTTTCAATATAAAAGTAGTTTGTTATGATAAGGTGATAATTCCCCTAATTGAAATTTTCTTTCTATCTTAAATCGTAACAGAGTAATGGGGAAAAGATAAATTGGGAGGGGAAGAAACATCGCTTTTCAGCTCATAACTTCCAAGCAATTGTAGTTGTCAAAAAACTTTTAATATAAAAGTTGTTCGTTATGATACGGTGATAAATCGCCTAATTGAATTGTTTTTCTATCTTTAGTCGTAACAGAGCTATGGGGAAGTGATACAATGGGGGAGGGGATTGAAAATGGCATTTTAGCTCATAACTTCTAAAAAATTATAGCTATCAAAAAAGTTTCAATAGAAAAGTTCTTTATTATGAAGAGGCAATAATTCGCCTATTTTTCATTCTATCTTCAGTCGTAAAGGAATTATGGGAAAATGAAATTTTCAGTCCTCCACCATTTCCATCCCCTTTTAGCTGGTTAGCCCATCTACAAACTCGGCCGATATTTTCACCGACCTTAAGACATATCCCTCGCCGATTAAAATCTAATCAAAATTTCTCTAGTTATCGTGTTCACAAGATAATATGGGTAAAAACGTTATATATATACGTCTCTACTAATAATAATAAGGAAAAGAACATTTCGCCCTCTATTCTCATAAGTATTAGAGCTGCAAGAATGAAAGCAAGAATGAAATGAGGGGTGGGAAAATCACTTTTCACCTCATAACTTCTAAGCAATTGTAGCTATCGAAAAAGTTTAAATTCAAAAATTGTTTGTTATGATAAGGCAATAATTCGCCTAATTTGAATTTTCCTTCTATTTTCCATTGTAAAGGAATTATGGGAAAATGAAAATTTCCACCCCCACCATTTCCACCCCCTTTGAGCTGGATAGCCCATCTACGAACTCGACCGAGATTTTCACTATCCTTACAACATATCCCATGCTGGTTAAATTTAAATCAAAATTACTCCAGTTATAGTGTTCACAAGATAACATGGGAAAAAGCGTTATATATAGTATATATATACACATACAGTGGTACCTCCGAAAAACGGACAGTCACGGGACCAAAAGTTTTGTCCGTTTTTAGGAGGTGTCCGCTATTGGGGAGGACAAACTTTTTATAAAAAAGTTTTTTCACTTCTGTTTGATATATGAAACCTATATTTTTATCTTGCTTGTTAGAATAATTTTGAAATGTTTTCCAAAATAATTGAAAGTTTTTCAAAAGTACCTGTCCGCTATCCAGAGGGAATAACATGGATTGTCCTATATAGAAGGACTGGGACTCGTAAAAATGTCCGTTAATTAGAGGTGTCCGCTATTCGGGAGTGTCCGTTAAGGGAGGTACCACTATATATATATATATATATATGTAATAAATTAACACGTTCCCAATTTTAAAAAACGCTACTCAAAATTTAATCCGTAAAATTATTTATATTTAAACTCTAAAACACAATTAACTGTCACTTCAACGGGCTGAAATCTAGTTTCAACCGGTCCTAACGAACGGGAAATTCCCCTCTTTTCTGATACTACTTAATCTCGCTGCGTTTGTGCAACGCTCTCTTTTTAAAATCATGTAACCTTCGTACCAGACGCCTGTTTTTCGGCGTGGCTTTTCTTCGTCGCCGGTGATCGCGCTTCGCGTGTATTTATAATTTAACAATGGCTTGATATTTTTCCGAATTATTTAAAATTACCTGAAACCTATCGATTAAACCATGATTCAATAAAATAAACTCATCTTCACTCGTCAAAGACTGCCTCTTCATTGGATTAACCAACACAAGCTAAAATGATGTTTCATATATATATATATATATATATATTGCAGTTTGCATTGCAGGTTTTAGCGCATTCATTGTGTATGTGATATATTTATATGTATATTTTCAATCTGTTACTATTCGCATTTTTGTCTTGACTCGGATAAACTTTCAATTCGTTTTTTCATAGCCTTTCGAATTTGATATGAATGTTTGTTATTTTTTATTTTTTTTTATTTTTCTATTATTTTTTTGTCTCTTTTATATATATACCCAGACGTATTCTGACCCTTTGCGATTTTCACAGTTTTTAGAATTTCTCCTTAAAGGTTTAATTGACTGCCTTTAAACTTCGAAAATTTGAAGAATGGACTGCAACTCACATTTTACATTCAATATTCGGTCCTGAGGTCAATTAGGGGACCGTCTACAAACTGATGAAGA
>BGPR01000106.1:881580-943325 GCA_013235015.1 Araneus ventricosus | reverse complement strand
AATACGCATGAATTGGTAACGCGATCCTCTATATCTCGGTAACTACATATGCTAAAAGCATACCTAACGTCTTATTTAGGAGATAAAGGGTAACAACAGAAATTAAAAAAAAAAACTTACTTAAACTTAAAAACTTACGAGAAACTTCGAGAAACAAAAGAGTCACGCGAGTAAAGTAGTCCTACACCTTTAACATCAGCGGTTGTTTGAAAAGACAGCCTCCCGTCATTTTTTTAAAAAAAATTATTGAACGATGCTGCACGCCGCGTTTCAAAATATCAATTGCTTGCCTCATTTTGACGTTCGTTCGAGGATTTTCTTCAACTCATTCGTCCCCGTCGGAATCATCAACCTTTACAGTCGGTGTTTTCATTTTATTTTGCTCGCCTCAATAGGTCGTCACGATTTTTGAAATTTTACAAAGAAGAAGGCTGGGAATTTTCAATTGCGCCCCAGAGTTGCGCTGACTCATTTTAAGTAAACTTTCCTACCTGTTAAGAATTTCAATTTCCTCTTTAAAACTGAAATGAGTTCTTTTTTATCCATTTTACGTTAATTCAATCGCAGGCAATATTGGTTTATAGCTGCTCAACAGATTTCAAGCCAGACCTGGCAGTATAGCTGTCGTTTAAACCAGTCCACTAGTTCAAACAAAAGAATGGGAAACTCATTCCTGGTCTCTAAATGGACGACCTTAAAGATACGTCATGAAAGATAAACCGCAAAACTCTTGGGCTGCTGTGGGGGAAAGTGGCCTATCCTTATAAGTGGAGCGAGAAATTCTACGAACGTCAATCGTTAACGCTGGTTGAAAATGAGGGATCGGTCAATTCTCTACTTCAAAACTGGTAACATTAAACGATGTAGTGATCACACTAAACGAATGATTTTGTGTACATTAGGAATACGTCGGTTCGGGGCCAGAGGTTTTTGATAATATAAAGCGAATGGTAACATTAACCGCGATAACATTAAGCGGAGTCTACTGACGGCATTTCCCCGTGCGACTTACAGTCTCGTGTACTTATTTCTGGCGGTGGTAAGCCTTTCCTTTTTTTCTCTGTTATTGTTCTGTGAATATTACTGTATTATTTTTAATCTAGGTCTTATGTATTCGGATTTTTTTGTTTTCGATTTTTTAAATCATCTTCATTGTATTTGTCTTTTATTCCAGAATTTTTCCATTTTTAATTGTGCTTTTTGAGGGGATAGCTCAAATTTTTACGTTTTTTCGTATGTCGTTAGCAGAAAAAAGCACTTATTAATATCATTGGCGGGCTTCGTTCACTGACGAGCGGCTCGCCATGATATTTTTCAATTTAGTAAATTTTAGTCTTCTTTTTTTGTCTTTGTTTCTTGTATGTTTTTGAATTTTTGTCTTTTGTTTCTTGTTTGTTTTGATATATATATATATATATATATATATATATATATATATGGGTGCTAGACGGCATGCACAGTTATATTTCTCATGCGGCTGTGATGTCAAGTGAATTGATTCCATTGCGCGAATAAAGTAATCAAAAAGTGTTAAAAACATGAAATTTATTTATAAGTTACGAAATATTTTGTGATTTATGACTCAGAACTGGGTCAGTTGTTATTAATATATCTAGTGATTCAAGGTGAAATGCCTCGGTAAAAACAAGAATGAAAGAAGAGAATAAATTTATCGCCGTAGAGAGAATGCACTTAATTTTTCTTCTGGAAACACGCCGGCCCCGCCTAAGTGCTTTAAATGCGCCAAGAATGATGCTTCCTCTCGGAAAATTGTTCAGGAAATAATGCCTTAACGCTAATTAGGTACATAATCACAAGTTATAAACGATGCAAAATTCCTGTTGTTAAAAGATTGCAACACTCCACTAAGTAGATCTTTATTATGTAGTTAGGTGGGGCAGCAGGCTTTAGTAATAAAATAATCGAATTAACTCAGCCGTTCAGTTAATAGTAAAAAACTTCTTTTACTTGTCTTTCTCTGAAAATTTTTCATTAATTCTCAACGCATGGAAGTAGTTTATGTGAACTATGTTGTTTTGGGATATTTTCAACAGATCTCTGTGCCAAATTTTGCTCTGAATAAACAGCAAGACTTGAAATGGTAGCTTACTGGATATATTTTGAATCCTTAAAAATTAACTTTATAAAATGATAATGCACAATATCTTAACCGTTTCAGTCTCAGTGATGCCATTTGGAATAATCATTTTCAATATTTTTTTGTTCGACATCTAAACATGCCCTTGATACCAAATGGACATCATTAAATTCTTCACGTTTTCCTCTTTTCAAATATTTTTTTATTCTTATCAATAATAAATGGCTACACTATAGATTTTATCTATTCAAAAATTGTCTTTTTGAACTTCACTTCATTCAGTGAAAGAAGTCAAAATAAAAATTAAATTTAACTTAATTAAAATGAAATAACAGGTGGAATTTCATTCTTTTAATTTTTAAATATGTTAAAATATTTTATTTCAGCTATTTTTTTTAAAAAAGTATTAAATTTTTTTAATGTTCCGTTTTTTTTCTTATTTTCTTTTTCTTTTTGAACTTTCGTTTTAGTCCCAAAATGAGTACATTTCCCAAATTACAGAATTTTAGAATGAATATGCTTGGGAATGAAAGGGTTAATAATGGCGATTAAACACGACGTGAAGGAAAAAGATGATGGCTTAGTGACATTGAAAGTAACTGATTGTGAGATTGGTTTATGAATTTTTATAAACTAGTTTAATTTCTTTTACAAATCTATGCTATTTTATTTATTACACTTACTTGGATGTTAATAGTTTATCAGACAAACCTAAGCACTACAATCGATATTACACTGCATCGTCATAACTATACAGTATAGTTTTCTGTTGGGAAATGGTGTTAAGTGTAGGACTCACGGTACCCCATCAAAATAGCCCAAGCCAAAAGAGCCCAGACAATATAGCCCTTCTGAATAACATTAAAAAACATATGATTGTTATATGATATATGAAAATACTTACATCTTTTACATAATAAATTATTTTCAGATATTATAAAAGAGTAAATAACTGGCAATAAACCATTTTTTGTCCCGGCTATTTTGTAGGGGCTGTTTTGTCGGTCTCTTATGGTTTGTGCTATTTTGCGGGTCACGGGGACTCAATTAATTAAAAATGGAATCGAACACCTTCGACCTGGATTTTTCGTACGTATAACAAACTAGATAAAGAAACCATCTAGTAACTATTCGACTATTCCGCTACAATAAAACTTTTCAGCAGATACAAAATAGAATTTTTGACATATCATAGGAACAATGATGTATAAATAGGGGAGTAAAGCGTTTTAGGTCTCTAATCATATGCGGAAATTAGAAATTGGCATTTTTCCGGTCTTTTTTCCCCCTTTCCACCTGCTTCTAAACTGTTTTCCTTGGCTTTATTTCTGAACCATTTCTCTTTAATTTTTACGCCAAGAAAATAATTCTCGCTGAGTACGTATTATTAAAAACTTTTTTTTCTTGTTTCAAATAAAAGAATCACATAAAAATGATTGTCTTTAAGATACGAAAATAAACGGACTTCGACTTACATTCTTAGACCAGCGCTCCTGATTTAATTGAGAATACAGCAAGTTCAATAGACATCAAATGCTGCATATTTTAAACTGTCGAAAATTTAACATCTGACACAGAACGTAAAATTTTAGGCCCAATAAAAATATTGAAATGCAGTTGTTATCTTTTTAGTTTTTATTTATCACTTTATAACAAAAACTCGTATTAAGAAGGCATTGAAGAAGAGACAATCGAGGCGGATATGAAAAATGTGCGTCTTTTCTGTACTTAAAACAAATTTTAACCCTTTTAGTGCCGACCGAAAGTATCGTACCTATGCGAAGAATGCCGGACAAATTTGACGAATTTTCTAAGGTTTAGGAAAAAGCTCATAAGAAACAAAATAAGAATGACATTTACAAATTTCAAAAAGGAGCATATTACGAAATAAAGTGTGAATAAATTAATTCCAATTGTATTTCAATATTTCTTGAAAATTATACGAATAACATAAATATACAATATTATGAAAAACAGAAAAATCGAATATTGACTTATAATATTAATCGAATATTATTATTAATATATAATATTAATCGAATATTATTAATAATATATAATATTAATCGAATATTATTATTATTATATAATATTAATCGAATATTATTAATAATATACAATATTATTCGAATATTATTATTAATTTATAATGTTAATCGAATATTATTAATAATATACAATATTATTCGAATATTATTATTAATTTATAATGTTAATCGAATATTATTAATAATAGATAATATTAATTGAATATTATTACTAATATATAATAATATAATATTATTAATATATAATATTATTATTAATTTATAATGTTAATTGAATATTATTACTAATATATAATAATATAATATTATTAATATATAATATTATTATTAATTTATAATGTTAATCGAATATTATTACTAATATATAATAATATAATATTATTAATACATAATATTATTATTAATTTATAATGTTAATCGAATATTATTACTAATAGATAATATTATTCGAATATTATTATTAATTTATAATGTTAATCGAATATTATTAATAATAGATAATATTATTCGAATATTATTATTTATTTATAATATTAATCGAATATTATTAACAATAGTTAATATTATTCGAATATTATTATTAATTTATAATATTAATCGAATATTATTAACAATAGATAATATTATTCGAATATTATTATTAATATATAATATTAATAGAATATTATTAATAATATATAATATTAATTGAATGTTATTATTAATATATAATATTAATCAAATATTAATAATAAATCGAATATATTAATAAAACCATTTATTACGTTTTATAAATTTATTTTGAGATCGAGTTCTCTCGTGATGCGTGTAGTAAGGCGCTATCGCATACGCGACGATATATCGTCGTTGGCACTTTTCGCAAGTGTTGGGAACGATATATCATCCTTCGGCACTAAAAGGGTTGAAGGCAACTGATGAAGTGTTTAGATGTGAACTATATTTGAAATTCAGAAATTCCAAAAACGCAGATTTAATAGATCGCTAGCACAGGTGTAATGTGTAAATTTGTTTATGGAAGAAGACAATCACATTCACGATATTATTTCCACCTAATCATCGCTACTTTATGGAAATGCTGCTCGTTATTAAATAAATGCTGGTGTGTAATTCATTACGATGGAAATGTATGACCGACCACGTGCGTTTAGTTGAAAAGACCTTTAGAATCCACGGAATTTAATCGATATGTATGCTTATGTGAATTTCGCTGTTATTATGATTAAGTATGTCTTATATGATTTTACTACAGTACAACCCCGGTTAACCAAACTAAAGGGGTTCGGATAACGATATTTTCGGTTAAGCCATGAACATCTATTGCTATTTTGTATCTAATTGCTGTAGGTAATTCTGAACTGTTTTAAGTGTTAAACGAATTCAAAACTCTCTTTGCAGGCGACACTATTGTTCTTTATTAAAGTTAACCCTTCGTCGGGCGCAACATTCGCACCGGCGAGTTCGGGCGCATTGCGCCAGGCACTGATGAATAGTATTGTAATTAATATTGTTAATACCCATTAATTTTAATTTTAGCATTCTAAAATTAACCACTGACCTTTTTAGGAAAGCTTAAAAAGAAAAAGTGGAGATATCGCTGCAAAAAGTCTCGCCTTCGAGATTATTTCCGTGCAGTACAGTACGTGTTTTCTGGATTTGCTATTTCAGAGACATTTCGGATAACCGGGGTTTCGGTTAATCCGAGTTTTACTGTATTTTAATAATTGAGGAGCAAACATTCAAACCATGCTTTCTCCTTCAGATACAATTTTTCAGGAAACAGTAAACAAGCTCTGCAGGTAATACTTTTTGATTGAAACCTCAATTTTCTAAGTAGGTTTATAATGGGATAAAACTTGTTTCAGTTGAAAATAATAGTATACAGTTGTACTATTTAATGTTGAGTTCAAAGAAAAATCACTAACTCATTTTTTCTTTTTTTGGAGAAAACACGGTTTGAATGTTTGCTCTTCAATTATAATTACATAACTTTAATTATGAAATTAATTGCTTAATAACATTATGTATGTAAAAACCACAAATTATGCTTTCTGTTCGGTACATAATCATAGGCAAATGCAGGAGGACTCGATTTGAATCAATTGACCTATCAAACTCGATTAATCAAATTCAATGAAGTTAGGGTGAGTGAGGGTGTCTTAATTTTAATAATAGTTGAGATCTAGGTTTGGAAATATTTGAAAATTAGCAATTTTATCAATAAATTTATGATTATCTTTTAAAGTTATGATTATTTAAAGCTAAATGATATATTAAAATATTTAAGCGTAGTTTTAAATTTTTTTCAATTAAAATATTTATTAAACTTAGATTTATTATATAACATAATAAATTAAAAAAATATTTATGAATGTTTCAACTAAAGGACTGCAAGCTAAACGTCCTACAGACTAGGTGGTTGTCAGCTGACTGCCTCGAACTCATGTATGACATTTCTTCGAAACGATCATATTTAAAAAGACTCGGGTTTTTTTTAAATATGCCTATGTTGTAGTTTCATGAATAGATAATAAGAAAATGTAATAACTTTTCTTTTAAAATATCTAAAAATTCCGTTTTAATTATCTATTTTCCAGCAATAAAAATACAAACTCATTTATTAAAATATCCGAATTTAGTCTTTAATAGCTGAACTTACAATAAAGAAAAATGCTATCTCTGACTACTAATTTTAACCCTTAAATGACATGTGTTGCCTTTGAGCAACATACCCAATTCCGTCTTCTAATATCTTGAGAAAAAGATTGAAGCTCTAATACCTGTTATTGACAATAGGATACATACTGAAAATTTTATTAAATCAATTTACAGCCTGTAGATGGCAGCCTGAGTGCTCATAAAAAATAATTTGATGTTTTTCACTTGAGGCTGCATCTTTTTAGATTTGCTGTACGCTTAAGAATACCATATTTTATTCTATAATGTTGCAGGTAATTCCTTACCTGTATTATTATTTATTAAAATTCATCTGTGTTTGACATATAGAATTTTATGAAGGGATTTTTTTTGAAATAAAGCCCAGTGTTGTCAGTTGGTAACAAACTGTTTTTAGCCATAAACCATACTTAAAACAAAATGGGATTTTTCAAAGTATGTTCCCCATGCATTTTTCAAGAAAAGAAAGTCAAAAACATTTTTAAATCAATTTAAAAAAATCGGGTTTTTAAGGGTTAAAGCTTTCAATTAGAGAAAAAAAGTGTTTATTGCTTTATTTTTCTTAGAAACAAACATCAACTCAGTAAATGACTCAAAAATAAAATCACATTTTTTTATACCTATAATTTCCCTTAACTTTTGCTATTTTGTATTTTTGTCATAAATTCTTGTGTATTGTTTCAGTTTACATTTATATCGTTTGTGAAAAAACTTAAAAATACTAAAAATTAATCCTTAAAAGTCTAGTCTAAATTAGTCCTTAAAAGTATCTTTTGGAATATATTTGATAACTAGAAAAGAAATAAATTAAACAATATTTATGATTATCTTTGCAAAGGACAAACACCATCCTTTTGAGAAAATATTGACTAAAGCATCCGTGATGAATACAATGAAAGCTAATTTTGTTCTTGATACTTTTAGCAAATTTCTTTTGTTCAGAATGCCAAAGTTCGCAACTATGTAAAAAAAATATTCTGTTGTCTTTATACAATGTTTGGTCAACAACAGCAGAACCTTTTTCCATTTTATTGAGAATCCCATCTAATTAACTCCTCCGAAAGCCACTTAAGTGGCTGATAGTAAAAAAAGAATTCATGAATAAAAAATGAATGCTTCAATCTCATTCAATTTGCCGGAAAGAATGAAAAATAAAAGGCTAAAGACATATCTGCCTTTTTATATTCCTCACAGTCCATTTCATTTCATCTCCACGAAAAAGGTCATAACCGGGTTTATTCCTCTAAATTACCCTCCAAGGAGATAAAAGAAATAACCGAAAAGGAACAGAAAAAAAAGTTACTGTAGACTGCAATCCACCCTGCTTTCTACCTCCACCCCCCAAAGAATCCTTTCATTGCGTAGGAGGAGGATCAAAAACGTTCGATCCTTCTTCACCAGCCCCCTTCCCCTTTGCAATTCGCAAAATAGGTCGCCAAAGAGTCGCGAATTGGCATTGAATTCCATTATGCCCGTTGTTGCCACTCCATGTCGAAGTCAATGAAGTAATCGCGCGGTTTTGGTAATGAGTGCCGAATTTGATGTGGATTTGAGCCGGTTCTGGAGAACAAGAGGGATGGACTAAACGGTTCGCTGAGGGAGCGAACGCGTATCGATCCGGCTCCGCCATCGATCTTTTGGGTCCCAAGGTCGTCGCTGTTTTTCCGCATCCTTGGAATGCGTGGAAGGACAACACTTGTGGCACAGACCAGCCTCATGCCTGTCCCTGAATCTCGACAGAAAAAATAAAATTCTCTTCACGGAGATCAGATTTTGATATCGCATTTTGAAGAAGGAGATCTGATTTTTGGCAAGCCAGCAGATTTTTTTCCGACGATAAAGAATGGGATTTTTTATTACCCTGTGCGCTTTTTCTTATGGAGACGTGATCTTTTGAAATGCAGCAGACTCCCTCAAAATCTCCTTGGACGAATCGTTAAAAAGACAGATGTCGTTGATTCGCGGTTTCTGATGTTCAATTTTCAGGTTTCGAATGTTCCAGATAGAAGAAACAGAATATACTTAAACAATTCTTTTTGAAAATTTGGGCTGTTGTAAGGAGATACCTATTTGTAATAAGTATTGTTATACAGAATATAGTTACTGTGTTCTCTGTACAATGTAGTTTAATTTCATCTGTTATCAATTGAATCAAATGTCGAATTTCGTTTAGAGCGGTGATGTGCTAAACTAAATCTTTCCAATTTACTTAATAATTATCAACACTAGTGACACAAGCTAGGCCTCATGCCTATTCCTGATCTCGACAGAAAAAATAAAATTTTCTTCACGGAGATCAGATTTTGATATCGCATTTTGAAGAAGGAGATCGGATTTTTGGCAAGCCAGCAGATTTTTTCCCACGAAAAAGAATGGAATTTTTTATTACCCTGTGCGCTTTTTCTTATGGAGACGTGATCTTCTGAAATGCAGCAGACTCCCTCAAAATCTTCTTCGACGAATCTTAAAAAGACAGATGTTGATTCACAGAATCTGAAGTTGAATTTTGAGATATCGGATGCTTCAATAGTTTTTAGAAGAACTGAATATACTTCTTCCAACAAATACGAAATCGGGTTATTATAATGAGTTAATATTTATACTAAACATCGTTATCGAGAGTATATTAACTGTATACTCTGTATAGCAATTTAATCGAATTTCATCAACTGTCGAATTTAGTTTAATGCGTAACCGTATTCACCGTGAGTTCGCTGAATTTGAAAATGAATGTTCTGTAGACTCGAGTTTCAGTAACTTTTAGAAGGTTAGAAATAACTGTATTGAACGGACATAATGCTATACAGTTATAGTGAGGATCATATATCGTATATGATGAGTATAGTTATCATTGTATTAAACGAAATCTTTCTACTTAACTAAAAAATTAAGGACAGCACTTTTGGTTCAGAATAAACCCCTTTGCATGTTGGGCCTACCAGCCATCTTATCAAGGTGAAAAAAAATAAAATTATATCTTATCTTTCCTTTCCTCAGATATTTGATTATGATATCGCATTTTGAAGGAGATCTGATTTTTGCAAATCAACAAATTTTTCATCGATAAAAGACGGCATTCTTCATTAACCTTACTCTAGAGACCTGTTCTCTTGAAATTCAATAGGCTATCTTCAAACTACCTTGAAGGATCATTATAAAACAAGATGCAGCAAATTTATTGTATCTGGATTGAAGTTTTTGACATCGACAGTTTGAGCGGTTTATAGAAAATATAGACATAATTAATCAGAGTAGAATATTTAAAACAAATATACTTAGCTCTGTATTTACACGAAATAGGTCTAATTTATTTAAAAATTTAAAATACCCCTTTCAAATATAATGGATGGAGTTCCTTATTACCTTGAGCGTTCTTAATGCAAACATCTTATCTTGAAATACAAAAGATCTTGAAACATACTGTAGACTCACTGAATTAGGGTAAGGTTGCTCAAATTGTGCCTATTCCATTCTGAGTTTGTTTCGTAAAATCAGCAACCCTGACGAAAGTGCAATGGCCAGCAGCATCGGTGATGTTAATTACATTGTTTAAAACGGAGCTTCGATGAGGTTGCAACCTACCTTTGAAGAGAAATTAGTTTTCGGCTGTTTTCTTATAGTTTTCGAGCATATTTCGTAAGACATAGAGCAAGAAATATTATAAATAAAATTTTGTTATTTCTTAGGGTATCATTCTGTGCTATTTGAATAACTGCTTTTATGTGACTATGGCGCTCTGTTTCGATTTATTATCATGCTTATTTAAAATATTCCACATGGAGTTGCTTAAGTGTACCCCAAACGATGTATGCCTTAAACCAGGTATGCCTTAACGATCTAAAGATACATCATCACATCAAAATCTAAATTAGGTAAAGTTGCTCAAGCTGTACCTACTCCATTCTGAGTTTGCTTTCGTAAAATCAGCAACCCTGACGGCGGTGGGATGACCACCAGCATCGGCGATGTTAATTCCATTATTTAGAACGGAGCTTCGATGTGTTACAATCTAACTTCGAAAAAAAAAGTTTTCGAGCATATAGTTTTATATACTCGAAAGCTATGCTTTTTTTCTTATAGTTGTCTAGCACATATAAAGATACATATCATTATAGAAAGATAATTTTTTGTTTTGGATATTTTGCTTCTGGAAATTTGTCATTAAATTTGTTCAATTTTGGTTGTATGTTGGAGTCTTTTGTTGCGTTTTTGTTTATTGAATTATTTAGGTTTTCGACCGGCGGTTCCGGCGGAATTTTGGTGACGGTGTGGTGCGGCTGAAGGTTTTAATACAGATGGTCGAATTTTTATTGAATGTTTTTTGCCGGCTAACCCATTTTTTTTGCTGCGGTGTTTCCGAGAAACATTTTGTAATGGATTTTTAGTCGGATTTTTTTTAACTTGTGGTTCTTTGAAGAGGTGTTTTGTGGTTTTAAACTAGATGGTCGGTGGTCTTTGCGGTCGCTGCTGCTGTACGGACGCAGCTCTTTGGTCGAAATTGTGTGTTTTGCATGCTTCTGCCGTATTGTTTTAAACATATGGGTATGCATGTGTGCTTGTGCATATGTGTGTGTATAATTTTTATCGGATGCTTTACACTTGGAGTTTTTATTTACACAAATTGCACTGTTGGGTTCACACTCGGTCCCTCTGCCCCGAAAGTTTGAGAGATTGGGTACTTTGGGCACTGTTTCTGACGGGTCTTTCTTCATGGGCCCCGGGTTCACATTGCTGAATACTTGGTTTTACTTTCTGGATTTTTTTTGTTCAAATTTTTTTAGAGTTGTTGAGGCATTGGTTTTATTGGAAATAAGGGTACTAACTGCGAGGCATATATTTTTAAATTGTGTGATTTGAATTTTTCTTGGTGTGTTTATTGTATTTAGTGTTTTCTTTTCTCCTTGTGTTTATGGAATTTTATTGTGATGCTTTGTTTGCCAACATTGTTAGAAAATGAAAAAAAAATGTTCTGTAATTATATTGTGTAATTAATTACCGCCCTTGTTGATGGGTGTAGTTTGTACATATTTAGGGAATGTCCTTGTCTTGCTGTCAGTGATTGTCTATTTTCCGCGCTGGCCCGTATTGGGCCTTACACCCTTTCGGGTAGGCTGGGTCAATGAGGGTGTCAATAAACGATATAGAAAGAGAATATCGTTCTTTTTAATATTTAATGTTAAATGTGCTTTTTCTAATTTTGAGGCAGCGTCAATAAACGGGGCAATAACGGGTGCCGATAATGTTTGCAGACAAGAAGATATGAACGAGGGGGTTATAAAAATTACCCAATGGTGATATGGACTTCAATGAAAGTATAATATTCCTAAACCGAAAATGCGACGTCACCATCTAGAACTAAATAAATATTATGAATTTGGAAAACCGACAGGGTTGACCGAGGATAAACTCAAGACCGAATAGCTTACTCAAAGAATAGTAATATAAGTTGTTTTTGCTTCAATTGCTTCCACGGTACGACTTAAGACCCGGTTTCCTTAGTCGTACCGATGTTATTACTTTAAAATTTGTTTATTTCATTCGAAATAGTGCGTGTATTTTGAACTTTCCTATAATAAATATGTGCAATATTCATAGAAGTTCTGAATAATGCCAAATTTAATCCTTTATTTAGTCAAAGCTGCAATTTGTAAACTTTTTCCTTAGGGGATACAAATTAAGCAACCGTACCCTATTGACTGATACAGAAATTTACAAGAATGGTAGAATAGACTTCATTGATCAACCATGAAACTAGGATGTTATACTAAGCATCGTACGTGCACTAAGTTTGGTTTTACCTAGTATACTTAACACTATAATAAAGAAAACCGTTCTATCCTATTACCAGTGACACTTCTCTCTCATAAGAGGCCCCTTTCTATATATACTATACATGCCCACCCCAGAGTATCGGTGTAAAAATCTAGGGCAGGCTCAAAGTCTTCCCCTGAATAAAAAAATATACAAAAACTATACAATTAGGCATATAGTTTTGTGATCTGTAACTACCGCATTCGACTTCGTAGTGATATTAATTACCAGGGGTTTAGTGCAGCCAGCAGAATGTTCGGGCACTAGCTTTTTTCCGAGAAATAAATAAGAAAAATTGTAAAAACCTCCTTAAAAAACACAATCTTTGTCCTCCCGGTTGGCGCGTTCCGGCACTGCTTGCTTTACGATTACACCACTGCCAATTACCTTAGCAAATTTCAATGTGTTTCGTATTGTAACTCGTAGAATGTCAACGAGTTATTCTAGTTGTCGCTACGTGTTGTCCAATATTTGTTCTAACACTAAACAGAGAACTTACTCGCCTAGGCTTTAGTGTTTCAATATCAAGAACTGGTGTGGCAAACGTTCATAATACCGTCTTACCTCCTCTTAAACAAAAATGGCCGATTTGGTTTCATGGAATCACAAAACACATTGTGTTTTTTCCCTCAACGACGCCATTTCGCGTGAATTTAATGGTTTCACATGCACACGGGCGGATAGACAGACTTCCCTTTGACTAATTTCGTCCAAAATTCGATGCAGATATGTCATTTGAGTGTAAAGACTATTTACCAAATTGCATACTTCCAGCTCGCCCCATTTTTGAATGATCGTTTCCACAGCTAGACAGACAGAATTCCAAAAAATGGTTTTCTAGTGGAAGTATAAATAACGGGATTCTCATCAAAATCTCGAGGTCGAATTTCTTGACGGTTACAGTACTTTCTGTTTGTGTACACTACGTATAAGAGGAAGTATAAAAATGTTCAATAAATTCATTTGAAAAATCAATGAAATGTTAAAAATTATGAGTTACTATGGCTTACCTAAAGTTGATAGAAACACTCGCTTCTTGTGTGTTATGCAGAGCCTGCAGCGTGTTATGCAGAACCTGTTAACGTAGAGCCTGCTTTTTTATAGGGATTCAATTTTGCAACTAAAAATTTATTTAGAGCGGAGTATTTAAAATTATTCGAATCAAAACGATGTTTCTTTACATGACTGTCGAAATGAATATAAATACAATTCAATCATTAACAAATGCTTGTTCTTCCAAAAGAATGAAGATACAGAACAAATTATTCCACAGACAAGTACCTACCTGCGTTATTATGGCGCAGTATCGCCAAATATGGCTGTTGTGCCTTAAAATGGCAACAATCCGTCCTCTCAGTTAGTAAAAGATTAACCCTCAGAGGCCCAGTATTGCGTTTAAGCAACATACCCAATTTTGTCGTCTAAAATCTTGAGAATAAGACTGAAGCTCTAATGCTTGTTGTTTCCAAAATAGGGCACATGCTGGAATTTTTATTAAATCAATTTACAACATATAGATGGTAACCTGAGTGCTGATAAAAATTAATTGATGCTTTTCACTTGACGCTGATTTCTTTGTACGCTTGATAATACCATATTTTATTCTACAATGTTGAAGGAAATTCCTCATCCGCATTATAAGTTATTAAAATTCATCTGTGTTCGACATTACAGAATTTTACCGAGGGAATTTTTTTCTGAAATAAAGTCCAGTGTTGTTAGTTGGTAACAAATTATTTTTTAGCCATAAACTATACTTAAAACAAAATAGGATTTTTTAAAGTATATTTCCCATGTTTTATTGAAGAAATAAAAGTCAGAAACACTTTAAGATCAATTTTTAAAAAATCGAGATTTTAAGGTAAATTTGAAAATTGCAATTTCAGTCGATTTTTTGAGTTTTTTATCTTTATTTGTGTATTCCATTTAATTCCAACCTTAATGATCTAAAATTAAATTCTTCAAGCGAATTCCTAAAATGCTTAATTTATTAGACCAGGTCTATTACACAATGGGGAAACGCACATAATGATCCGTTTCAGCGCACACATCAATTTAAAGGTAGAACACTAATTAGTGATGAAATAATTAATGCTTGGCCGCAGTTCTAGGAAACTTGGATACTATTAACTAACAACCCTCCTAGTTATAACGTGCGTCACGTTGCAATCGAAAAGGGCTTTTCCACTAATTAACAAGTGTGGTTTACATCATACCATTTAACTGACTTTCCTGGAGTATTTTTAGTTTAATGCGGATTTTTGCATGTTTCATGGCAAAAAATAATATTTTTTTCAAATGAAAAAATTATTAAGTTTTTTTTCTAAAAATAAAAACGACATAAGAAATTGCGCTGTTCATAAATACTTTATTTAGGTAATATTCTGTTATAATAAATATATACAATGTGGAAAAAGTTTCAGTTTTGCAATTTAAAATGTCATACGCTATAATTTAGAATTTTTTTGTAATCTGTAAAATGTAAACAGATGATTGTGATCTAAAAAATAATATATATTTAATAGGGTAATTCTGATAAAAGCAATATAGTTTTCCTTGATGGCAGCGGACTCAGTTCAATTTGATGTCACTGTCACATGATAAACACTCGTGTAGTACATAAAATTAAACTCCGTGAATGAATTCTTGATGTTGAATCCCATTTATCTTCAGGAACATCACACTTTTTACTTTCTCGTATACGAAGTATACAAAGAGAAAGTATTGTAATCGTCAAAAAATTCGAACTCGAGATTTTGACGAATCTCCACGTTTTAGACCTCCCTGAGTCCGTAAAACACAATTTTGGAATTATGTTTGTCTGTGTGTCTGTCTGTCTGTCTGTGAACACGATAACTCAAAAACTATTAGAGCTACGGGGATGAAATTTGGTGTGTGGTCTTTAAACATAATTTGTAGGTTTCTATCAAATTTTGGGCAAAATCCGTCAACGGGAAGTCTGTCTGTCTGTATGTCCGAAGTCATGCGAACACTATAACTCAAAAACTTGAATAGCTAGATGGATAAAATTTGGTACACAGTTTTATCGTCATGAATTTAGGTCCGTATCAAATTTTGGGCCAAATCCGTCAAAAGGTTGACTGTCTGTCGGTCTGTATAAGCGCATCTCTAACGAGTCCGCTATCTCCACGCGCATGCGTATTGAACGCAACCTTCTGTGCACGATATTTATTGACTCCTGCTTGGCGCTTTTTTTATCCGATTCTCCATGCGCATGCGTATTTGGTAGCAATCTGTGCACGCGGAAGGATTGTCCTTGAGCCAAGAAAGAGTAGAAATTGGTATTCATTTAATCGGAAGGCATCTCTTCTAATTTGTTTTTTAAAAAATATTTTCTGATAGTCATTGGATTCTGGGTTACAATAGGTTCGAATTTCTTTATCCACGCGGGGGGAGGGGAAACAGCACCTTTTTCGAGAAGTATACGAGAAAGTTTAGGGGAGACCACTCCCGCTGGTTGATATACTCAGAAAATGTCCATAATGATCTGTAGCTTCGCCTCTAATTAGTGATGGAACTAATCCTTTGACATTATTCTTGGAAAGTCGGCCAGTATTAACGAGCAAAACAACCATTCGAAGGTGGTAGCGTGCTTCCATCAGCAATCGAAAAGGGCGTTCACTCACAGTTTGTTACTAAACACCTGTTCCTGCTGCGAATTAGCATGTGTCGCTCCCAACCCCTAAATAGTCACAGCCACACACCCAGTTTTCAAACAAAAATGAACGCCATGTCTCCATCATCATCGAAAGAGGGAATGTGTCAGTTTTGCAAGACAGAACAGAATGTTCGTGACGAGGACTGGAAAAAGAATTGTTGTTTGCATTATTGAATGCAACGTGGCACATCGAAGTCATTACTTGATAGTTTGCACACGATATTTGGTTACCGCTAATGGTCAATTCGTAGCATGTTTTAGTGATGTGAAAATGAATTGTTGATGTCGAGGGATGCACAAAAGTTTTTTTAATGAAATATATGTAACTTACAAAACGAATGTCAATATCGCAGAAATAATGTTTGATTAAGTTTTTTTTTCTGTCTTTTCATTTTTCTTTTAATGGATCTGAAAAGTTTTCTTCGTTTCGAAGAAATTTATTTCAAGAATATCAGTTTGACAGCTTTAGAAAAAGAAACAGCCACCATTTTGTGTCTCTGTATTATTATACTATGTTAACGAATGCATAAAGACTTTATTGTTCGTGAAAGATTCGGGCTTGCTTATGAATATAAAGCTTGTTACAAAAGATACATGCCAGGTATAAAAACATAACACATGCTTATCTTTTGACATATCAAAAGACATTTCGCGTTTCCAAGGTTAAACAATATTGATCACTTACGTTACTCATATTTTAATCGCATATTGCGATGTCTTGCATGGTATAGGATTAATGAATTATGCGACATAATATGAGGACATATAAGCACTTTTAACAGAATAGCTGCTAATATTTACTTAACAAAATTATTATAGAAAAGTTGAAAGCATTGTAATAAAAGTTACACATTACAGCACAATTTGCTTATATTGTTATGATAAAAGACCGAATTACGCATTTATTACATATTATAGGGTAAAGCCAAATAATGTTTAAGCCTGGCACACATTAATATCCTACGGATGGTGTTTCTCTTATGTGATAACATAATTAAGTAAAATAAAGCCTCCTACTTTTTGGGTAATTGTTTTGCTTTACTGCATGTTGTTGTGCTTTTTAAAACTTTAAATTTAATAGACAAATAGTGAAGAAATAAGGCACGCTATGAGTAAGCATTCATTTGAAATTTTACAGCATAGGATGCAGAAAAACATAAGCTTTACTCTTTTTTCAGAGTATTTTCCAACTATCGTGCATATTTAACACAACATTGTCTTTGCTACATCATTTTTTCGTTCTTTGAAAGGTTCACAATTATTCATACCAGTATTAAGCACTGAACCATTTTTTAAAATAAAAACTTGAGGTATATAACTGGGAATGTTTAAATCTTATTAGTGTATGAAAATGAATTCGTTATAAAATATTTAGCTGATTAAATAAATTTTTGTACGAAAGTTATCCTTAGAATATGAATTATTTATTTGGAACAAACGGTTTCTGAATAGAAAGAACATGGCTTTTGAAAAGATTTCTTAGCTAAAATAAGCTATCGGAATTTGAAAACAAGTGTTTTTTAAAAAAATTACCAGTGTTTGTGAGAGTAAAAAAATTAATGCATGAAAAGATGCCTGTATTTAAAGGTAGAAAACAACACCTTCTTTTCGAAGAGATTATTTGAAATCCCATACACAGCTTCTGAAAAGCAACTTAGTAATGAATTTGTTATGGATAGGCGACTATTTCCACTGAAGAATTTTTATTCAAAATAAGCTGAAATCTTAATGCGGATCGACAACTATATCCACTGAAGAATTTTCGTTTAAAATATTCTGTAATCTGAATACGGATCGATAACTATATCCGCTGAAGAATTTTCATTCAAAATAAGCTGAAATCTGACATTTGAAAAGGTGTAACAAGAGAATTTACTATAATATTTAAATAATTTAAGTTGCTACTAACTGCAGGTATTATAAAATATCTGCCAACAAGACTTTTACTCATAATTCTCCCTTTATTGTGTTTGCCCTTTGCAATGACAGTGATGGATCTTCTCAAATGTTTAATAAAGGTGAGCTCTTTGATAGGGAAAAGGACTTTCTCTCAAGCTTGTCACGTAGCTTCACGCTAACTCATGTAGTTTTAACTCAGTGACTTGGAGTTAAGGCTACAATGCAATGCTACCTTTGCAATGACGAATCTTCTCAAATGTTTAATAAAGGTGAGCTCTTTGATAGGGAAAAGGACTTTCTCTCAAGCTTGTCACGTAGCTTCACGCTAACTCATGTAGTTTTAACTCAGTGACTTGGAGTTAAGGCTACATATTTATCAGTGTTTAGTGAGATGGAGTAAGAAAGGGATTTTCTACTTTTTTGTGTCTTCCTTTATGCCATTTGCTCTGACAATAATGAATCTTGTCAACTATTTAATAAAGTCGGTCTCTTTGACAAGGAAAACTAACTGTTTTCGCTTATGGACAAATAAGAAGTTTCAACTTAGAGAGTAGGTGTAAGATCCAATGTGAAATCAATGAAAAATGAATTCGAAACATTGTATTTATTCCAGGTCTTCATTAAACGAAACATTCAAATTTAAGAGAGAACCGAAATAAAACTTATCTAGTCTTTTCTTTTCTTCAAAAGTAGTATAATGGTTTGTTGTAGTTAATTCAATGCCTGAAGAGAAAATCATTTTCTAACATAAGAATTGAATACAGTGGACGAAGCTTAATGTGGTCGCGATTAATGTTATCATTCGCTTTATGCTATCAAAAACCACTGGTTTTGAATCGACGGATTCAAATGTGCACAAAAATATTCGTTTAGTGGGATCACTACATCGTTTAATGTTATTAGTTTTGAAGTAGAGAATTGACCGATCCTTCATTTTCAATTAGTGTTAACGATTGACGTTCGTGGAATTTCTCGCTCCACATGCAATGAAATATCTGGGGGTCATTTTTCCCATTGTCACAACACAACATGCCAAGAATTTTTAACAAGTTCCGGGAATCGGATATCGGCTGATACGATCAGAAACTGCTTCGCCCCCGGAGGCTTCCTTGAAACATTAGATTAAAAACTTCCAATTGGCATTGAGCCCCCTTAAAGTATGTCAATGGAAGAGTGGATGTCGATTGACGAGGATATTCCAGCAGCTGCCACACTGACAGACTTAGAATTTTTCCAAGCAATAAACGTTGATAATTCCGACGGCAACGAATGTGTTGAAGAAAACCCTCCATCGAACGCCGAAATGAGGCAAGCCCTTGACATTTTCAAACACAGCGTGCAGCATCGTTCAAAAAATTTTAAGAAACAATGGGAGTACTAACAATTTATGAGTGAACTGTTAAGGAATAATTGTCGACAAGCAACAATTTATGAATTTTTTAAATTCATTAATTGTTGTTTATTTATTTACTATAAAATTTAATAATATAAAATATTTAAACTTTTATATTAATCGATTTAGAATTTTATAAACATTAAAATTCATCGATAAAAAAAATTCGGGGATTTTTGAACAAATTTTGCCAAAATTGTGCGACGAGTAAGGGGGTTAAGCAGAAATGTATCTGAAGGCCTAGAAAAGAACACTGCCGATTCTTATGCCAACATATTAAAGATATATCTCTAAAATAAATACATTTTCTAAAACAAAAATATTAACTCACCAAAATCTATTTTAAGATCCTAAAAATGACCAGATTTGCACTATTTTCTCAAAGTTCCCTAGACAGAATAATAACAAATCACCTTGTTTTTGATGCAAAAAGGACTGTGTATCTCGAAACTTTTTCTCCAGCCAGCTTAATTTGTAATCTCTAAAGACCTATTCGCGTGCCGGTTGCAAGGAAGTTGAAATTCCGTATCATTTGTGGCCGGGTTGCATAAGGCGAATACTTCTCGTGGATCGTGCAGGGAGTCGATAAAAAACGGGAGATGCTAGAGTGAGACGACAGCGATCACGGAACCTGCTATCATCTCATCTAGAAAAATACGATGCACGTGTTACGTCAGTTCCTGCTTCTATTTTTATTGGATATTACATGCTATATTTTTTTCCAAGAAGATTTTATGATGGTTTTTTTTCCTTTCTCGTATACGAAGTATAAATAGAGAAAGTACTGTAATCGTCAAAAAATTCGAACTGGAGATTTTGACGAATCTCTGCGTTTTAGACCTCCATGAGTCCGAAAAACACAATTTTGGAATTATGTCTGTCTGTCTGTGAACGCGATAACTATTAGAGCTACGGGGATGAAATTTGGCATGTGATCTATACACATAATTTGTAGGTTTTTATCAAATTTTGGACAAAATCCGTCTGTGGGAAGTCTGTCTGTCTGTCCGCGTTCATGGGAACTCTATAACCCAAAAACTGGAATAGCTAGATGGATAAAATTTAGTCCACAGTTTTGTCATCAGAAATGTAGGCCCGTATAAAAGTTTGGGCCAAATCCGTCAAAGGGTCGACCGTCTGTCGGTCTGTATAATCACATAATTTTGATCGCCATAACTTCTTAATAATATTACTTAGATAAATGAAATTTTGTATGTGGCCATCTAACCTTAATTGTAGATTTGTGTCCATTTTTTGTATCAATCGGTTAGAAAAAAGGCGTTCAAATTGGAAATGTGGTTGATTTAAATCTTACGCAGGCCTGTTGCGTAATCACACCGGCTCCTGATTTTTCCACCTTGCCGCGTCAAAGCACGACCTTCGGAACTCGTAGTATGACGTTGCGATTTTTTTTCTGCACCGTGTTAGGGAGGCTTGTTCGTTTTACTGCCTTTTAACTTCTTTTTTCTCTACATCTGTTGGGAGTATACGAGAAAGTTTAGGGGAGACCACTCCCGCTGGTGTTTGTACCAGAAGGATAGAAAAAGTAATGAGCTACCTTGAGATCAAATGGTTAGTTTAAAAAAAGGAATTATTCTATTGGTGATGTACTGGTTTAAATAATAACTCATGAGAGTTTTTTAAATTTAATTCTTTAAAAATTCTTGTAGTCATTTGACATGGGTTTTCGTGAAGACGTTGGTTCAATCGCTCTTTAATTTTTTTCAGCGCAAAAAATAACTGCGGGAAGTATTTTGAGGTATTTCTTCTTCTCCAAGCACAGCGCCTATCTTACAAGTAACTTTGGTGATTTTAATAGCTCGATTAAATGCAAAAGACGAATAGTGTCAAAAATACTCAAGTTCGTTCAACTGAAATTCTCTTTTATTTTCTGAAAATAAACAAAAATCAATAAAATTAAAAAAATCAAACTACACTATCTTGTAGAACAATATTCTCTTTCAAATAATATAAATCATTTTGCTAATGCGCTTCATTTCTGAATTTATTTTTAAATTTGAAAAAAAAAACTCATGAATTATTATTGAATTCAACATCTGTAATTAATATCTATTTATTGGGGTTACTTCATTAAAAGGATCAAAAATAGAGTTTGATTGCACATTTCTAGAACGTTTTTAATGGAAATATATGAACAATCGCTCGGTTTAAAGCACTTTCGATTTTTACAGTAATTATTTGTCCAGATTTTAAATTATCTTCTGATAACATAAAATTTTCTTTTAATACAAAATGGCGTTTGTAAACGACCTATAGATACGAGACTGTTTACTCTGTTTCCGAAGATAAATAAATATTCCTATTCTGTTGTTCAAGAGCAATGTAAAAATCACGAGATCTGTATATCTAAGGGCAGAATAAGTATGACTGCTAATAATGAAGAAGAAACATGTGAAAATTTGCTATTTAATGTAAAGAGTATTCCAAGTATGTGTTTAAAGAAAAAGCGAATTTCTTCGTATAAATCTAGGATAAGATCTTTAATTTTAAAAAAGTCTGCCAACTGAAAAGAACTATTACAAAGTCATTAAATTGCTTAATATCACCTGTAAATACCGTAAAACCTCGGTTAACCGAACAAAAGGGGGGGGGGGGCGGCGTTTCGGATAAGGATTTTTTTCGGTTAAACCTTGAACATCTATTACTATTTTGCATCTGATTACAGTACGAAATTCTGAAATATTTCGAGTATAAAACGAATTAAAAACTCTTTTAAGACTACACTTATGTTCTTTACTAAAGTTAACCTTCCACCGGGCGCAATGCGCCTGACAGGCGAAGGTAAATAATATCGTAATTAATATTAATTAATATTGTTAACATCCAATAATTATGATTTTAGCATTCTTGAATTATTCACTTACTTTCCTGGGGAGGCTTAAAAGAAAAAAAGTAGGGACTTTGCAAAAAAGTCTGGCCTTCGCGATTATTTCTATACAATACAGTACGGCCAATGATGATATGCATAGTCGTTCTGATAATATACAGTACGTGTTTTTTGGATTTGTGATTTCAGAGGTATTTCGGATAACCCGGGTTTCGGTTAACCCAGTTTTACTGTGTAATAATGAATGGTAATTTCAGTCTTACAAAAACAAACAGAAAATATAGTGTTCAATGCTTTTCTCCAAGTCATGTGATCGAACATATAGTTCGATGTAGAACTGCGCATGAGATTTATTCATCTGCTGGAAAATGGGGAGCAATGCTGTAACACTAAAGGATATATGGTTATATTTAAGCGACTGCGATAAAAAGAGATCGGTGTAGAACCGTAGAAGAGAAAAATTTAAAACTTGGTTGAGATGCACCGGAGAAGGAAAACAATTGAAAACTTGGTTGAGATGTACCGGAGAAGGAGAAAAATTGAAAACTTGGTTGAGATGCATCGGAAAAGAAGAAAAATTGAAAACTTGGCTGAGATGTACCGGAGAAGGAAAAAAATTGAAAACTTCTGAGATGTATCAGAGAAGGAGAAAAATTGAAAACTTGGTTGAGAGTTTCCAAGAAAAAATAATTTTATTGTCGAGTGAAATATTTTATAGACCTTAAATTGAATTTTCTGTGACGTCACTGTCACACGATAAACGTAACTGTGCATGCCATCTAATATATAACTTCACGTTATCTTACACTATGTTGTGACATCACTTCGTTTCTTCTACTTCAAGTAGCGCAATGGGTTCCAAAATTTAATTGACGCGCTGCATTTGAAGTGTATCACACACATATGAATTGATTCAAATACAATCAGTAATGTAATCGTGTTGTTTGCTGAACTTGAATTAGTCAAATAACATAATAAATAGAAGTGTAAACTATTTCATCGTATTTGCTTTCAAAAGAAATCGAAAATAAGTACTCTTATAAAGAAGACTTTTTATTAGACAAGGAACTCTTTATATTAGATAAGGAACTCTTTATATTAGCTAAGGAACTCTTTATATCAGATAAGAAACTCTTTACATTAGATTTCCTGGTGAATGAACAATTCCCAAAACCCTTCTTCAAAAGAATTCATAAATATTTAATTTCATAACACAAAACCACAACAGAATCTCGCTTTTCTGATGTCATCAACTATACAGCATTTCAATTATTTATGCGAGTGGTATTCGTCTGTTCCGCTCCTACTTTCAATATCTTCCATTTAATTTTAATGGACCCCAGAGATCACATCCGATTATTACACGAGGAAAATAAGTTTTCATGGCCCAATCATGACAGATAATTGAACCGCCTCGTCGAACACAACATTCATTTTCTTTCACTTAGTTGCGTGTTCTGGTGCGATCGAACACTCGGACAATCAACTCCGGTCTCCTGTTACGTAGATACGTAGAAATTTCAAACTTATTTTCCCCCATGGAATAATCACGAGCCGTTTTCTGGAAAAAAAGGAAAGATTTTCTGTTGCCAATCCCAGGAGCGGAAAGTCGGTGAGCCAGCCATTCATTAATTGAGAATAAGCCAAACGAGAAAATTTCACTTAGACCACGTGACAATGACACGTCATCCATCACGAGTTTGCTGAAAATAAAAATTGAGTCTTCTCTCAATTGAAAGGCTTTTATGTTGGAGGCGAAAACGTTTCAAGTACCAGCATATCGGTTGAGTTATTTAGTAAAGCGACCGAGTTGTAAAGCGTCCGCTTTGGACACATCGTTTCTCACGGGTCTTTTATTGAGAGCAGAAGAACGTGACGTGGCTCTTTTATTGTGCATGGTTGGAACTGAATTGCTAAAAATGTACAACTTTTAATGTTGGCTAGAAGTTGTCGTGCAGATAATTAAATGACTACAAATAGAATTCTGTTGGATGTTTATACTTCAATTACTTAACTGTAGTCCCGTGTTTTAAATGTGCATCAAATTAATGCAGTTATAAGCTAAAATTTAAAAATATGAGCTAATCTTAATACTAATGAATTAAACTTATGAACCAAAAATAAATCATTAATTGATGTTATTATTTGATGCAAAAATTAGGATTAGGTAGAATCTATAAACATCTCAAGTGGTCTAAGAATTTTTAATTGAAACATCCCTATTAACAAAGAAATATCGCCAATATCCCTTAGAAAGCCCAGGAATATTTGAATATTACAGACTGTAGTCCCTGGGTATTCATTTATTAGATAACGCGATTTTGTTTAACCAGCGGGAGTCGTCTTCCCTAAACTTTCTCGTATACTGCCTAACACAGGTGGAGAAAAAAGAAGCCCAACATCAGTAAAACGCGAAAAGCTGTCGCGACGTTTTTTAGTGTCATAGTATGGAAAAGAAAAACAAATATGCAATCTGAACGACTTTCTTTTCAAACGATTGAAACGAAAATTGAACATAGATCTACAACTAGGATTAGAAGACCGCACACCAGATTTCAATTATCTAAGTCACTAGAAGATTTGCGTCTTAAGACGGGGGCCAACAACATCTCATATCGCAAAATCCACTAACAGCAAAAAATGCCTTAACTCATAACAAAATAAAACTAAACGTAAATCAAATATGCAACACTTTTCGAGAAAATGTTTCTTTATGCTATGAGTCACCCGAATGAAAGCAACAGATCAAAATTATAACAAAAACGCTCGAAGTGTTGGAACAGAATTTGGCAGTGAGCCAAGACAGAACATAGTACGGTAAAGAAACGTATCGGTCGGGCTTTTTTTCCGTCGTAGAATGGTGAAGACAGCGAAAATGCAATTTGAACGCCTTTTTTCTAACAGATTGAAACAAAAATTGGACTCAAATCTGAATTTAAGGTTAGAAGGCCACATACAAAATTTCATTTATCTAAGTGATTAAATTAAGGAGTTATTGTGTTTAGAAATATGCGAATAAACAGACCGACAGACAATAGACCCTTTGACGGATTTGGCTCAAAATTTGATATGGACCTACATTCCTGATGAGAAAACTGTGTATCAAATTTTATCTATCTAGCGATTCAAGTCTTAGAGTTGTAGTGTTCACATGAACACGGACAGACAGACAGACTTCCTGTAAACGGATTTTGTCCAAAATTTGATAGAAACCTACAAATTATATGTGAAGATTATATACGAAATTTCATCCCCGTAGCTTTAATACTTTTCGAGTTATCGTGTTCACAGACAGACAGACAGACATAATTCCAAAGTTGTGTTTTTCGGACTCAGGGAGGTCTAAAACGTGCAGATTCGCCAAAATCTCGAGTTCGAATTTTTTGACGATTACAATGCTTTCTCTTTGTATGCTTCGTATACTAGAAAGTGAAAACTGGCTAGGATTGCAATTTATTGTTCTCGTCATAAATCATTAGCTCCTATTTTCTTTGCTTCAAGTAACATAATTTGATGTTATGAGGAAAAGTTAAAATTTTAAATCTGATGAATCTATATTTTTCAGATGTCGCCAAGTTCGCCAATTTCAAGATTCTTCACTATTATGGCAATAGTTATATCTTTTTTCGTTCACAATTGTTCCCCGCCAAGCACATTCTAATTCGCTCCGGTTGTTGTGTTTATGCCCGCATGCAATATCCCACAATATATCCGTGCAATATTGGCCCTTTCCTGTGTGCTAATAGAATAGTGACAAAACAGTCCCAAAACACAGAAGGTGTAATCTAATTGGATTGTAGAGAACAACTGTTTTAGGAGTTAAATGATAAAAAAATTCCTTAAACCTACCTTTATCAGTATTTGGCAATTCAAATTTAAAAACTATTCTGAATTTGAAATTCTGAGTCTGATCGATACCAATACCGTTATAAAATTAATATCCAAGAAACGTTTTGGTTCTACATATTTATGTAAATTCGTAGTCCTGCAACTTTATTTTTATTATTGAAACCCTTTTAAGTATCTGAAAACAGCGTTTAAATTCTTTACATTCATTTTGCCAAAGGGAAAATGATAATCCATAACTGATAATACGAAAACTATTTAGTTGCTAGAATAAACGAGAAAATTTCTTTATTCCTTATAATGATTTCTTCAGTAAGATGTCTTCTTTTTGAAAGAGACTTTTAAATGTTCTCTGTTACATTGGAGGAAAAACCCACTACTCATCAAAATTCTACACTATTTTCGAAATTTTATGTGAATAATTTTCTTTATCTTTATAAAGAAAGAAATATCACATGAATAAAACACTGATATTATTTTACAGAATAAATTAACTTAATTTTAATTTTTAAAGGATTAAGATTCAAATTGTACACAATTGCTAAATCTCCTTTTTTAGAAATAATAACCAGCGGGAGTGAACCCTCTTCGATTATCTGATATAATTCCACAATGCGACGAGTTTTGTGTTTAAATTCGTCGTGTAGTGATGAAAATCGAACCAGCGTATTTTTGAACCGTTGAGCGATTTGTTCCAAACTTAACATTGATCTAAAATTTTGGTCTAAAGATCACATGATGAAATTCATGCATCTAATATGCTTAATTTTTGAATTATAACCTTCACGTACACAAGAACCCGTCGAGATGCATCAATGAAATCGAACTTTTTTGGCAATTACAAAACGAACTTTTTTGGCAAATCAAACTTGTAACGAACCTAGCTTACCTTTAATATATGGAGATTTAGAGTTTAAACGTAAAAATAAATGTGTTACCGTTAAAACTGGAATCCGTTTTTTCATAGAATAACTAGGGAATTCATGAATTACCTAGTTATTTTCAATCCGTTATTTCATAGAATTACTGCTATTTCATGAAATAACTAATTGAAAACTTAGTTATTCTATGAAACAACTGAATTAAACACTTTAACGGTAACGTATGTATTTTTATTGTTAGGTCTGCTGGCGTTGTGTCCCAGTAATATGACAAATGTAACTACGTATGCATGTTTTCTAACATATAACTGCAACTTGTCCTTCGTTTCGCTATGACATAACTTTGAGATGCGCAATAGACTCCTTAATTAAATTGGACTGATCATGAAGATGGTGTTTACCTGAGCATGAATTGACTCAGATATCGTCGCTTAACCCTTTCTAAGTCCATGGGAATATACTTCCCAACCAATTAATCAATTTTTAAATGCATTTTTTAAGGTTCTCGCCAAATTTGTCGATGAAACAAAAACCTGGATATTCCAATTTCTTATCGCAAACCATAACGAAGTGTCTTGACTTGGTAATTAATTATTAATTAATAAAATTAATTAACAAAAAATAATGTCATCCAATAAACTAAATGAATTTCTTTTTCTTAAATGAATCTCACTACCAAAGTTATTTTATTATCCCAATACCAGAAAAAAAAATTGCCTTATAAAGGGGCTAACAAGCAACACCACCTATCTCAATTTTTTGAACTTTCAAAGAGGAAGAAAAAAGTTAATTTTTCGCAACCAATTACGAATATTTCTGTATTTTTATAACGTTTGATATAAACATGAGACTACATATTCCTACCAGATGTGAAAAAATTCAGAAATATTCGTTATTGGTTGCGAAAAATTCAGTTTTGTTTCCCTCTTTGAAATTTTAAAAAATTGAGGTAGGTGGTGTTGCTTGTTAAACGACAATATATTCTTTGTTTCATACATTGCTTAATTTAATTAAATCTATGTTGTACAGTTATGAGGAGTAGTGAATTTTATCTGTTGGTATTGAAGTGGAAAATTATTTCATTAATTAGTATTGTTTACTAGAAGCTGCTTATTTAATTTATATCAGGCATTGCTCGTTATTCAGACATGTTGCTTTTAAATTTGCACGTGTTGATAGAAAATAAACATTAGATATTTATCTAAAATCAATTTAGAGAAAGTGTGAACAACTTGTTTTCGTAGCTAGCGATTGAAGGATGAAAAATTTAATGCCAAGTGTTTTAAATAACATTATTTGCCAGCTTTCAATGCGACAAACATTTTAATTATGTTTATTAAACACGTTCACAGAAATATTCGCTCTATATAAGAATTGCTTGCATTTTTTGCGTGCTAGAAAAATGATTCAGGAATTAATAAAACGAGCCAGTAAATATGTAGGAATAAATGAGCAAATTTTACATTTTTCCGATGTATTTCTAACCAATTTTAGATGAATAAGCACTTAAATTCTACATGAAACGACGCGAATTGAGTTTTTTATGATTAAAACATTAATGGGTATATTAAAATGTACGATATGTTAGGGAAACTTGAATTGAAAAAGATAATTCTACGAAAGACAAAGGAATCAATTCCTGCTCATACACTGTAAAAAAAAAAATCCCGTAAAATTTACGGTTTTAAACTGGCAGCTGGGTTGGTTGTGCAAAACCGTAAAAGTTACGAAGTAAATCCGTAGGCACAACGGTTTTTTACCATACAGGAACAAGTTTTTCCCTTAAAAGTTACGAAGTAAATCCGTAGTCACAACGGTTTTTTACCGTATGAAATCAAGTTTTCTCCGTAAAAATTAAGTCATCGAAGTAAGTTTTGTCATCGACTGAGTTGAGTTGTTTTTCTCCTTCTGTTCGAGTTGAGTTGAAATGTGCTGATGTCTATTATCAATTAGGAATGTTAATTAATCAAGGCTTAATTATTAATTTCAATTAGTTTAAGTTTTAATTGAACTTACTTGGACGATTTCGATGCAAGATGGTGACAAAACTTCTAACGCCTCCGAGCCGGGGATCGAAACCGCGTTCATAGAAATAAAGGGTAGTCGCTCTAACCACTAGACCACCGGAGACTTCTTAAAATAAAGAAAAAAATAATCTATTTGAGTTTTAAAGTCACTATAGCTCTCGTGGCGCCACCTAGTGGTGCAAAAATCAACTATTGCCAGAACACGTGTTTTAAGGTTACGGAGATGGAACCCTATTAAAAACATGAAATGAATGCAATAAAAGTACATTTAAGAAAAGAGAAAGTTATCGTACTGAAAGCAATACCGTATGACGAAAAATAGAATCTGACGGTTTTAAACCGTTTATGGCTGGAGCGAAAAACGGTGAAAAACCGTTTTGTCAACAAAACAGCTTTAAACCGTCAAATATACGGAAAAAGTCCGGGGAAAAAACGGATATTTTTTACAGTGTATGATAAACGCTAAATGTATTGCGTAGATTTAATTTTCGAATTCATGGCGAATCCTGCAAGAACAAAACTTTCGAAAGGCCATCGTCAGTGAAATATTAACCCTTTTATTGCCGAACGACGATTTATCGTCGTTCGCAACACTTGCGAAAAGTGCCAACGACTATATATCGGTGCGTATGCAACGTCGCCTTACTATTCGCATCGCGAATTATTACAATTGGCATTCATTTATTCTTCCTTTATTTAGAAATATGCCTCTTTTTGAATTTTGTAAACGTCCTTCTTATTTTGTATTTTATGAGCTTCCTCCCAACCTTAGCAAATTCGTCAAATTGGTCCGGCATTCTTCGCATAGGTACGATACTTTCGGTCGGCACTAAAAGGGTTAAGTCGGTCATTCACGAGCGTTCCACTCCACGCAAATGGCGCGTTGGCACTCCACGCCATGAGGCGACTTTATATCCAGACTGGTCTGATATCCAACTTTCCGCTCCAAACCGCTCCAATTCTCATCGGTTTACACAATGACTACCTGTTTTGGGGTGGAGAGGTTGAATTTGAATGAAGTGGAACGGTCGTGAATGTCCAGCCTTATATGTGCAGTTATGTTAGCCACGTGACAATGACGTCACTTGAGTCAACGCCATTGCATTGAAAATTAAAATCAGCAAAATATTTCAGAAGTTGGCTAATGTAAACCCTTAATAAACAAATAAGCTAATACACGCAAAATATCTTCAAGTAATGTCATAGAATGGGCGATAAAGCAACTTGGACAAACAAGAAAGTTTTGTAATCATTTTCATTAAAAAATTAAGATAAATAATTCTAGCTGCATGATGATTCTAACTACTACAATAATTCTAACAACAACAACAAAAAAAAAAGGCAAATGTTTTATAAACGGGTCAAAAGATACCAAACGAAATCAGGAACCCAATTCAGATGTTTTCAAAGGTTGTTGACTCTACGATTGAAATTCAGATTACAGCGATGAAAACGTTGCATAATTCATGAAATTGAGGCGAGATTTAACTCGCTTTCTCGAAGTTTTCCAACTCAAATTTGCATATGCGTTTTAAAAGCAGTGAATTTAAAAAAAAATTGTTTACAAAAGATCTGCTTTTATATCGTTCTGTTTCAGTCAGTTACTCTCAATCGATTCAGCTTGTGGGATTTTTCTTAACGTTACAGAGCGTTCATAAATAATAATATCAATAATTTATTGCACTAAGTATATTAATAATAGAGCTTAAAAACTATCAACTAGAAAAATTAGAATAAATTTTAAAAATAAAAAAAAATTAACTTAAACTCTCAACAAAAACAACAATTTTTTTTAAATAATAAATTTTAGATAATAAAATTTAAACAATGTTTAAGTCGTGCGCTATTGCAGCTGCAAACAAAAAACAAAGAACAATGGTAATCAATATCATTCAAAGAAAGCCAAAAAACAAAGATAAACTCAAAGGGAATCGGAAAAAAGCCAAGGAATCCATTCTAGTCCATGTTTTCAAGGGCTAAGGACTTTATTCCAAATTGATTCAAAATAATAATTGGGAAATTTTTCAGTAAGAAGCTGACATTACGCCAAATATAGCTTCTCTTAACCAGAAAGTTCCCAACAAAAGACAAAAGAGATCTGTGCTTCTTTTAGAAAAATTTCCCAATTATTATTTTGAATCCATTTCGAATAAAGTCCTTAGCCCTTGAAAAAATGGACTAGAATGGATTCCTTGGTTTTTTTCCGATTCCCTCTGAGTTTATCTTTATTTTTTGGCTTTCTTTGAATGATATTGATTTCCGTATTTTAATAATAGATATTATTTTTTTCCATATCCTTTTAAAGCTTTTGAAATGAGGGAACAAATCTGTGTGGTATATAATTATTCTTTAAGCAGCTTCACGACTCTATCCGTTCGCATCAATACTTATGTGAATTGCTTGATTTCTTGCTAACGAAGAAGAAAATTTAGGCATTCCATAGGCAGTCGAGAGGAACATCAGATCTGTCTTCAAATGAATTTATAAACGGGGAGGAGACGCTTCATACTTTTTTTGCCAGAAACACTGTTTTTAAAGGATAACTCAATATTTCGTTAAACCGTAATCTTTAAGGTTAAATAATGTTTCATCTGAGAGTGTCTATTCCAAGTACCGAAAGATTTTTTAATCATAGAATAATATAGTATTTACAAATAATATTCAACAAATAATAATAAAGAACCATTGCAATAAACTGAAGTTTGTTTAATTATTCTCATTCCTAATGGGGAAAAATGTGTTGGAAAAGAGAGCGATTTGAAAAGTTATTACCTCGCACCAAAGAATTACAAAAAGGAGGGAAATACAATCGGCTGAAAGTTATTTTCAAAAAGGTTTATGGAATAGAACATAAAAGTAATTGTTATTAAAATACAGACACTTAAACAAAAAAGAATATAGGAATTCTTTATATGATGGATCAATTTAAAGTAGAAACAAAATTTTAAAAAAAACTTTTGATACTACATAAAAGTACTGTAAGGCATGAAAAAGCTTTTTAAACTATTATTCATTCGTACCATATTAAACAAAAAAAAAAGACCTTCTCAGAACACAAATATTTTTGTCTCCCTGAACCATTTAAAAGAATCTGTTCCTTTTGTACTCCTCGCAATATGTCAAAAAATGCCGACATTATCTTCATAAATAAAAAGTTCGAAGCCAGAAAGACAACCTAAAGAGAAAAAATGAGCCACAGAAATTGGCGCAAGAGGAAGAAAAGCTTAAATTTACAGACATGAATTGTCAGAGTTTTTCTTTTAACAGAACATTTAAGATCTTGTCTTAACATCCTGCAGAAATATTTAGGTACCTTCTTAATGCCTATGGTTATTTATTTTATGATTAAAGTATTGGATTTGTTTATACATAAGGGTTAATAAGATCAGAAACTATTCGATCCTGCTTCAGTATCGTGGAAAAGGAATTTTAGTATGTATTATGGTTAGAATTAGAGTAACCTTATTCATTACACAGAAAATCATTTTTAGAAGAAACAAAAAAATCATTAAAAAAGCCTGCAATCGATGGTATGCATTTCAAAACATGAGAAAAAGAACATATAATACAAGTTCCAAAAATGAACGGTGGGGGATGGTAAGCGAACAGTCCTTAACCCTTTCGCTACAAACCGTCACATAGGGGAGAGTGGGATAAAACAGGGTACTCTTGATTCTGGCAATATTAGTTAGATACTGAATTACACTCTATTAGTCAAGAAAAAGGAACAGTCATAGTGGCGTGTTGCAGCTGTTGAATTCACTGCTTCTGTGAAGGTTTATTTGTTTTAAGATGTCAACTCTCTAATGTTCGTTTGATTTTAAACTGTCCTTACTTAAAAATCATTACACTTTTAAAAACCATTTTTAGTCCAGTTTATTATACGTTTACTATGGATTTAAACCCTATCAAACAATAAGGATTTACTCCAATAATTGCGCGGTTCTATTTCAATTTTTATAATCGCACCAACTGGGTACACCAAGTGGCGTAAGACTGGGACAGACAGTATTGATGATTCCTCCGATTAAAACGATAAAATCACATCAGACGTTGATTGTTTATATTTTAATAAAGATTTTTCTAATTTAAATAAAGAAGAATGGTTAATCTAATGTAAAAACTGTTTTAACTGTGCCCACGAAACATGCAGTGGCGCGGAATAAGAAGACAACTGCTTTACATGTAAATTTGGTAACAATATTCTTAAATTGTCATATAAAATAAAAACGATTGTAACTTCTCCACTGAAAATCGAATTTTCCTAATTTCCCATTAAGTTAACATGTGTACCCAGTTTTGGGGGGTTAAACCAAATAGTTTGGCGCTTTCTATTTAAAAATCATTAATAAAAAAGTAATGACACTGACTTTTCTGAAAGATATATTATACTTCGATAAACAATGAGTATTTTAATAAAATTTGACAAGCTCTCTGACCAACATTTTAGCTCCAGCAGACCTTCGAAACTTAGCTACCCGGTTTTACCCCACTTTCCCCTATATGTGACACAGACCTTTCTTACCAGAGTCCGACGTCACATATATGTGACAGACGTAAAATCTATTCCAATTGAATCCCGAAACATCTTGGGCTGTGGTGGACATTTTTCCCAGGAGACCCTGGTAGCGAAAGGGCTAATGAATATTTTTAGAAAATTTTTCATTCTGCTGCATTAGGTCTACACAAAATGCTGCCTACTAATATCTTTCATTTTGCCCTAATTGAAAGATGCGATTCTCCGACTGGTGTTGCCGGTTTTACTGGACATGCTTCCCCATGTCGTCGCTTTCACGCAGTGTGCAGAATGTCCAAGGTATTCGCAGAAACCTCTTCATTTTGCTAAAGCGGGCCATTCATATCTCTTCCAAAATGGAAATTTCGGAACACGAGAGGGTAAAAACATTAGTCAAGGTCGAAAACATATGGAAAATAACATAGCGCCTTTTAAAAGTCGGATTTACAACCAAACCAAACTCCGGCAGTTCGCGCGCCGATTTTTTGGCGAGACCCTTTGCGAGGCTAGTCGTCACATCAAACGATTGACTAGATCGACACCCTTCGACGAGGGTAGCAAATCTGAAATCTGCGGAGTGGGAGAAGGAATAGGGGGGATCGGAGATCAGCTGTAGAGGGAGAAAGAAGATCGCTCTCCCCTACTTTGGAGCTTCAGATGAATGACGTGCCTGATTTTTTGACTCGAACGGATGGAAAAAAACCAGTCTTGGTCCAAATGGATGAAATGGAATACTGATAAATTGCCAGCTTAAAGTGACAGGTACGCTGCTGATTCACGGATTCTTTTATTTTAGGTCCTTCTTTTTGGAAAAGTTTCCAATTTCATTGTTACCAGAATTTAAAAACTGCATATTGTATTTAAATCAATTATCCACCACAAGCCGAGAACATGACCGGGGAGCATGAAATGCAGAAAAATGATTATGGAGACTATCCTTTGGCTATGTTCTTTACTAGCACTCTTCAAAAATTGATAACCAATGTACGCTTTAGCGAATTTCTCGCTTCGGTTGTTCCGTACTCGGGAGGGGTTTTTCCGTGCAAAACATAAATGTGGGCTAACTACCCTTGAAAATCCTACATGAAGGCAATAAGTCCGCGTATCAGTACTAATAATAAAGGAGATGGGCGCGTGTCTGTGTGTCTGTCTGTTTGCCTATTGGCGCACTCCAGGCCAGACCGTTGGACCTAGAGCTACGAAATTTGGCACGAATATTCGCTGGAGGGTGGAAATGTGCACCTTGCAGCTGATTTTTTTGAAATTTTTATTAAAATTTTAATTAATTAAAAATTAATCGAAATTTTGGCGTTTTTCCTTAATAACTTCCGAAAATACTACAGCACAAAAATCATTTTTATGTCATCTGAAAGTGCAAAAAATTGCCTTTTCAATTATATCAATCAAGCTGCCATATGAGTTTTCTCTAATTTTAATAAATTTGAAGAAATATTTTTCGGCATAATCTACAACAGTACTTTTCATTGTTGCAATGAAATTCAAACCGTTCTCATCGTTTAAACAAATATTTAATTGAGTATTTCTCTTTCATTGCTGAAAGCTAAAGTAATATCCTAATACATTTTGCTTTCATATTTTATTTTATCGAAATTTTTGTAGAATCTGTAAATTAACCTCTCTGAGACATTAGGTATATGAAGAATATTGCAATGAAATGAATGAAAAGAATGAATGAAATTTTGCAAGACGAATAAGAAAGTAAAATGGCGCTGACAACTTGCAATTAGATGCTACATCACATGGTCAGTATGCCCAATAGGGACATTTATGAAGACAATGAACAGAACAGGTGCAAGGCCAATAAAACAATATGGGTTAAATTTCTACTACGATCGTGTTAAGTTTTAAGAGAAAACTGTATATACAGTTATTCAAGATTCAATTGATATTATATTCCCGGCGAACAAGATGGTCGCCGAAGACGGCTAGTATTAACTCTATCGGATACGGGACCGTCCCATACGTACCTTCAAGCAAAAGACGATAGTCGTCCGAAACGTCCAGAAATGTCACTCTGAAATTTCCACCCCCTTTCGTTAAGTGTGATTGATGCGCGTACTTTCTTCGTTAGAGTGTCTCGCCCAAATGTGATTGGGGAAGAGGGTAGTTTTCTTACAATTCGGACAATGACAACTGTCATTGTGGTTTTCGACGGGGAAGTGAATTTTCCTTATCTTTGATGGAGGAGCTCGGACGTTCCCGTATTTTGAGGTACCTTTATTCCAATGGCCTTAAGAATCAGAGGGTTAAATATAAGTCGAATTTCAGCTTGTACCTAGGTGCTATAAGATCTTTTGAGTAACAGAAGATGCCACACCGGACTAGAGATATTCTAGATTAGGGGTGGGCAACCTTTCTGCACTAAAAGGCCTCATTAAACTTCGGCAGTTGGGCAGAAGACCGCACGAGCAGAATCTTAAAGATTATCGTTCTGTAATTATAATTATAACACAGACAATTAGATATTTCAATGCAAATTGTAAATAATTGGTAGGGCCGCCTAAAAACCCAAAAAAGGCCACAGGTTCCCACCTCTGTTGTAGACCAAGTAAAATAAAAATCATCGCTGAAAACAAATGTAAAAATGTTTAAATTCCTATATTATTTATATAAGAAGTGAAGAACTAATATGTCAAGTAAGAAGAAATTATTATAAGTTTACCTTAATAATTCAGAAAAAAAAATATTTGCGCATTTTCCCGTTTTATATTGAAACTGAAACCACAATGCAAATGGTGTCAATGGTATTTAGATTATCAAGGTATTGGAAACATACTTATACAACATTTTAATAAAGCTGGTAAAACCAGAAATAATTTAATTAGACCGGCTAACAAAAGATGGGTTAAATAGATGGGATGTTAGATGGGATCTATATTTATATTTCGATCACAGACAGGATTTCAATTTTTACCCTCGATTTCTTATTAATACATTATTTACTAATTTAGTTTAATAAGATGAAAAAACTTGTTACTAAATTATGCCTAATGGAGAAAACTTTTACGAGATCTTTATCAAGTGAAACATCACCGAAAAGATTCAACAATTTTTGTCCTTTCTACGCTTCGAGGCAATAAAACCCCCATTTCCTACTGATGTTAATCAGTAAAATGGACTTGCAGCCAGTCATTTGATGATTCACATAAAAACTGTCCATATGAGTAAAATTCGATTATCTAAACCATGGTAATTATGATGTCAGCCGTAAAATTTTTTAATAAATTTTTCTTGCCTTTTCCTATTATTTTCCATGTATCTTTATAATGTAGAAAACTGAAATTTTTTGACAGCAATAAAGAGGGATTTTGTAAGAATGTAAGTAAATCTGAAAATTAAAAAAGAACCCATAAATTATTTATCAAATAAGTTAATATTCCGACAGAAAATAATAGATTGTGATTTTTTTAGTGTATAATAATTTTTAGATATTTTAGTGCATTAAATATGATGAAAAAATATCGTCTTTATCGAAACAATCTTTTTCTTGACATTTAAACATCTAAGTAGCATACTTCAAATTTTGACATTAAAAATATGCATTTATTTTATATTGTATCGACTTCTGCGAAAAGCCATTTCTTTAAGCTAGAAAATGGAAATGTGTATAAAGAAATTTCTATAACGATAGGGAGATTTTCTTTCTAAATCCAAGATTGAAAAATAAATAATACAGAGTAATTGCAAAATTAAAATCGAATTTTGAAATGATATAACTTCAAAAATATGAATCACAATGCTCAGTGCTAATTGGGAGAAAAAGAAACAGATGTTGAATTTTCATTTTTACACTTTTATTTTTCCAAGTGTGCCTCCAGATGCAGCGGAACCCCATTCCCGCGTTAAGCAGTAAAATATGGGGTGTTTTCTTCTACATCCACAAATCTCAAAATGGCGACATAGCTTATTTCTATACATCAAGCATTCCGACAGAGAAACGCAACAAATACTTTCTGTCCGCGAAGAGACCTCTGCCCGCCTAGTTGTCTGGATGGTGGTGGTCGCTATAATAAGTGGTTTTGTTTGGGAAGATTCTTTTCGAATAGGAGGAATCCGAGGGAAGTCTAGGTTTTGTTTCATTTTTGGTGCCAGTTTGCGCCAGAAAGAATACTTGTGCTCATTCGTCTTCTCGGTTTTGCCGCAGTTGCACGTTCCTTTCTGTATGGCGCTAAGTGCGCCAATGTAACAATCTGGAATGAACTTGCATCTACTCGAAATGTATTCCCCGTACGGTAACCTTTTTCTATAGCGATCGCCACAATCCAGACAACTTGGCTGGAAGCGAAGTCGTCGTATATTTACGGATCCTACTATGGTACCAATGAAGTCGCTTTTCAGTGGCTCTCATCATCACGTGACTTGGCATGCTTCTGAATGATGTCAAGCCCTTTGGTCCTGTCTACTGTGTCATTCATTTGTTTTATTGTAAAAATGTATTCATAATTTTATGGTTAAACATCCAGATAATCAAAATTAGAAAGTAATTATGATTTTTCCATGGCATATTATGATTTTTCCTAGCGGACAAAATAATAATTTAAAATCCTGCCTGAGCCCAATACTATGACTTCATTAAAAATTCAGCTAGCTAAATCGCTTGATTATGCAAGCTAATGAGAATTGGCCTCTTTCACTACCATAGTAGGATCTGTAAATATGCGATCTCGTCGTGGACAGACAGTCCCATGTAGCATAATATGTTGCCCGATATTGTACAATATTGTTAGATATTATATAATATTACATGATATTGTACAATATCATATAATATTATTTGTACAATATTATACAATATTGCGAATATTGTTTAATATCGTACAATATTGTACAATATTTTTGTGCTACTAGAGGTAAGCTGGACTATCAGAACATTCTGAGTTGGTTGCATGAATTCAATGGTACTTATTTGTGTGAAAGAAAGAGGTTAGGAAGACCAAGTGTTTCAAAGGATCCAGTGGATGGAGTGAGAGAATCTTTCGCGCGTAGTCCCCAGAAATCGACATATCGGGCTTGTCGTGAACTGAATATTCCAGAATCAACTATTTGGAAGATTTTACACCGCCAATTACGTCTGATATCAAAGTTACTAGTTTACAGTACACAGTTACAGATTTTCGGACTGCATTTAATCTGTCTGCTGATTTCGTTCCGAGCTACTCGAACATAGATCGATAGATCAAAACACCAAGATGATTGCATACATGTTTTGTTTCCAATTACTTATTCCAAAGAGACGGAGGGTCTCTTATCAGCTGTTTTTAACTTTAAACAATTTATGTTCCTCGCCCAAACGTTGGAATAAAAATATGTTGAATCTTCAGTAGTGTAGCTATAGGGGAGGGGGGAAACAAGGGGTATAGATGCCCAATGGAGTCAAAACATTATTGCATTTATGGCAACTTTTAGAGCAAAATATAATGAGAGAGACGTAAAAAAAAATACCATGGGCCGGTCGTCACTTATCCTCGATACGCCACTGGCCATGCTGACAACATGTTCACTTTTTAAAGCAAAATATGATGGCAACGTAAAAATAATGCCATGGCCTAGGCGCTGTTTACACAAGCAAAGCCAGCCACTGAGGATGACGGGGATGAGGCGAAAAAGCCATATTATGACTCGGGCGCCACTTATCCTAACTACGCCACTGTGAATCTTGCATGATTTTCAGTATTCATCTTCTGCGCTAAATTAGCGTCTCGTTTCGAAAATAGAACGATAATAAGTAATAGAGTCTCGCTAATCCGGACAAGATAGGACGGGACCCAGTCCGGATCACTAAAAGTCCGGATCAAACGGAATTTACCTTAAAATGCTCGATATACAATTTTTAGATGGGTAAAAATATAAAAATCGATAGTTTTTTTTCATAAATAGATACAACTCTTTCTGCAGATTAATTTTAGTTTTAATATTTCTGTATACGTAAACCTAAGCTTATAACCTACAAACTGATGTAGGATTAACAAAACAAAACATCTTTGACCGTATTTAAAATAATACTTTATTCATAAATAATATTTTTAAAATCCCGTCCGGATGTCTGCACAAGCGGAATCCTGAATAGCGGGACTCTACTATATTGATTAAATAATTATTAGAATGCTTCAGAATTAATCGTTAAATTTTCTTTTATGTACTTATTTATTTGTTAAGTAAGCGTCCCGTTTTGATGCTAGACTAGTAGTTCTGTGAACTGTAAATCTCGAGTAAAAAAAAAATTAGTATTTATTTTTTATCACAGTCTTTAAAGGTTTAGTGGTATTTTTTTTCGAGAGCGAATTATTCACACAAGTCTCTGCTTTTATCATTATTCTCAAAAGGGCAACTAAACCTGCTTCTATAGGTATCGAGGAGTTTTCTGTTCTGTTTATTTAGGGTAATATAGAATTTCAGTTAATCTGACCAGCTTCCGATGTAATGAATTTTTCAATGGGTACCTTCAAAATTTCAACACTCTGTTTGAAGATGTCAACTAATGCTTAAAGTAAAGTTTTTTAATGTTATGGCTTTAGGATACTTCGAAAATATTATATTTGATGTTCCTATTGCTTTAGTTTTCAATGTTTACTTAAAATAAGAGCTCATTTCGTGGAAAAGCTACCATAATTGTTCGTTAACGTTCTTTTTGGCGACTTCTAAGGCTTATTTGGCGATTAAGCTTTCAACCAAGCGATTTAGATAGTCACTGGCGGTTAAAATTTTAATCAAATGATTTAGCTAATTGCAATCGTTCCATTTGGGATTTTTTAGTCCTTTAAAATAAAAGGAATGAAACGAACTCAAGGAACACAGAATTCAACGCTTTGCGTACTAAAAAAGAATTGGTTTGAACTTTGCGCCTGACAGAGTATCCAAAAAGATTTGGCGTTTGCTTAAATCGGAGAGTTACAGGAAAATGGTTTCTACATCCAAAATAAACAAAACGGCAAAATTTTCTGCATGGTTTTACTGGAAGGGTAGGAACTCTGCCGTCAGTAACAACGACAATAACCTTCAGATACCCACCGGATCTCTCCTCGACTTTCCTATAATTACATAGCATTGCGCGTTTTATGCCTAGTTTCGTAGCATAGTAAAGATAATGTAGTATGCATTTTGAACCTTTTTCCACAGATCGATTGCGTCCAAAATTTGATACAGATCCAGAAATTTGGTGTCAAAACATACCTCAAATTTCATTTACCTTGTTTGGCTCGTGTTTGAGTTATCGTTTTCGCATACACACGGACAGACAAACAGACAGACTTCCCTTGGACGAATTCTACAAATCTACATTTTTGGTGTAAAAAGTAAAAACCCAAAACTTCATTCGTCGAACTTGTTACGTTTTTAGCGTAGGAGTAGAAAAGCTTTGGTTACTTTCTTAAAAGAACAAAATATTAAAAAAAATTTGCGGAAAAACTGAATTATACTTAAGAAAAATGGAATAAAATATTCCAAAATTTTCTATGAGTCTTTGGGACATTGACTTTTTAACGTAGGACCACGTCCCTCCCATTGGGGTCTCAAGAAGGAATTTGATTCACACTCCAGAACGCCACAAAAAACGTTATATGGTAGGTCCTCTATATCTCCGTAACTACATATGTTAAAAACATAACTAATGTATTACTTTAGAGATAGAGGGTAACAACAGAAGTTACAAAAATAAAAAAATGAAAATTGGAATTGTTGTTGAGCGACTACTGAGTCGCAAAGTTGGGCAAAAATACGCATGAATTGGTGTTGGAATCCTCTATATCTTGGTAACTATATATGTTAAAAACATAACTAACGTCTTAATTTAGAGATAAAGGGTAAGAACAGAAGTTAAAAAAACAAATTGGAAATAGGTAAAGAGTCACACTAGTAAAGTAGTCCTACGCCTTTAGCACCAGCGGCTGTTTGAAAAAGACAGACTCCCGTCATTTTTTTGAGTATTACAGGTACATCGACAGACATAATTAAAACAATTTTTTTTCGGCTAAGGGAGGTGTATAACGAGAAGATTCGTCAAAATCTCGGGCTCGAATCTTTCTTTTAGTCTAATTAATTTAATTAGACTAGTAGTGTTTATTAGCCTTTTATTTCTTTATATATTTCGTATATGAGAAAGTAAAAAGATTTCATCTTCGTAGAATTAGGGGGAAAAATTAGTTAACATTTTGTCACTAGGTGGTGCTGCGCCATTATCTAAGACGACGTTCAGAGATTTTTTTTTATTGCTGAAGGAAAACTTAATATTTCATTTGAATTTACTTTAGTTTACTCGTCGAAATTCAATTTTCAATGAAAATTTTATTTTTGTTCAAAATACCTTTTAAAAGCACTATATTAATTTTTTTTCCAAAATTGTACTAAGAGGTGGTATGCTCCGTGAAAACCGAAAAATGAAGCTTGTATAAGAACGGCATTTAGGACGAAAATAGATTTTACGTTTCAAATTGAATTTCAGAAGACTTTTTAGTTAAATTAAAAATAATTGTAATAAACTAATCTATTTTGTTTCCGTAATAAAAAAAGAACCTGAAAAGTCCCATTAGATGATGGCTTAGCGCCACCTATTCAACCCCTTACTTTTCTTTCTTTTCAGTTTACAGAGAGTGCTTTACCGGTACTGAATGCTAGTAAAACTTTGTCTCGTTTGAAACCATAGAACCGGCTCTGGGGTCTTCTCAACAGACAAACTTCAATTAGAACAAAACTGTACACTAGTAAAATCGCATTTTATTTTTTTATATTTTTATTTTTGATACCGTTAAGAAGATGAATTTCTTGAAGCCACCTGCCTAATTCAGTGCTCAACAAAGTGAATACTTTTTAGTAGTTGTGTTAGAATGAATGTTCCAGACGGAAAATTGCTAGTGATAATTTAATTTTAACGTGCGCAATTTTAAAAACAGTTTGGTACACAGTCAAAATGCCTAAAAATATTCCTACATTCTCCTTAATTTAATTTTGCTCGTATTTATCATAGCTAAGTTTTTCGTTTTCTGGCTTCAGTCTGTGCCTCTTCTTCGGAGCATCTCTTGCTAGGATCAATCGTTTCATCCAGAAGGTGGAAGAACCTTGCCCATTTTCGCGTCTTAAACTTCATCGCCCCTCCTGCAATCGATGTTAGGTATCCTGTAAAAGCTTCCTTCAGTCTCTTCCTGTCTTCTTGGGAAAGGCTGGCCTCCCGAAGGCACAAATCTACAACATCCCATTTGTCTATCGAAATGCAATTGTGAAAAGCCTTTAAAGCAGGCTCACTAAATACAAGTCTTGCTCTGGCTGCATCATCTAGACTTTTAAAAAATATTTCGAGAGGTTTTATATCTTCTGAGTTTAAAATCCATTCAAAATGCGAACCGAACTCACATTGCGAATCCACAAAGTTTTTCCAAATCTCGGAGGGAATGCGAAGAAAAAATTCCTGCAATAATTTTAGATAATAGTGGGCTGAATATTTAAACTGTTCATGTATCCTGCAGAGCACATACTCGTAGTATACTTCAGGAAGAAAATCCCAGATAAGGTCTGGAATCATTGAGAATATGTCTTGCAATGGCCATTCCAGAAACCATTCCAAAACTTCGCAAGGCTGTTCTTGAAAAATCCGCATCTGTTGCTCAGGAGTCATGACACACAGCAAATAACTTAACAGTTCAGAAAATTTATCCATTGGAAATTCCTTATCCGCGTAATTTCGTGTGGTATATTGATGTGTCAGTAGGCCTCTGGTTGTACTCATTAAAGAAGCGTCTTTTTCTTCATGTGTAAATTTCTGAAAAAAATATTCAGCAGCCGTTTTATTACCTCTCTCTGCTGAACATTGAAAGGCATACTGATGAAAGGTGATTTGGTCTCTTCTGTATGATCTAGTCAAATCATCCAGGTTAGATTCTTGTCCTTTAATAATGTAAGGCCACCAAAACTCAAGCCCCATCCCCCCGCTTTGCAAACGGCGGTCCATTTTGCTGTAAAAATGCCTTTTATTCTCTTCAGGGAGTTCTTTCCAAAGCATTGGGATGTAATCTTCCATGCAATATAAACAAGCAAGTCTGTATCGTTTTACAATATCTATAACATCAGAACGTATGAGTTCTTCCGCTGTTTTTCGGTAGTCTAACACCCCTGCTGTCCATTGAAGTTTTTCTAAAATAAGTGCATCGAAGTGAATATCTTCTCCACTATGATAGTGAAAATATTCTTCATGAAAATTTTTCCATAATCTTATCTGTCGGCCCATTGGTCTAACTATATCAATCAACAGCTTCCTTAGTGACGTGGGTAACTCAAGTTTCGAGATTTCATCCGGAAGTTTATCTTCAACGGCTTCTCGCCAAACTTCTTCGTAGTAGTTGTCGCAGGGAAAAAACGTGCTATGGTAATTACTAATAGACGCCAAAATAGTCGATTCCTTAAACATAACTGCAACCAGTCTTCTGATAGCCATATCCTTAAGCGACACCGGATTGTAGTTCATGTGCGCCATTATAATCAGCAATATAAACTTTTATCGTCTGATATTTGCCTGTAATGTAAAAGAAATGCGATTATCGACCTTCTTTCGACGAATAATTATCTTGCATATACAATGCAACAAGGGCTACTACAGTCTGTCCACTACGAGAACTGTCTCCGCCAAATTGTCGAGTTTATGGCAGTCGCTATAGAAACAGGTTATCGTAGGAAGAATCCATTTCTTAAAAGTAAAAGTTCATTCAAATGTGTTCCGCCGCAAAGTGGCACCAAGAATTAAATAAACTCCGACTTTCGTTGGATTCCTCTTATTCGAAATGGATCTTCCCAAGCATAACTAGTTGCTATAGCGACCGCCGTAAACTAGATAATTTGGCGGCGATACTTCTCGTGGCGGACAGACACTATGGCCGTATTTAAAATCCAAAAAGCTACTTCAGACATAATTTTAAATAATTTAGGACTTAAATGTGGATATACATAAATGCAAAAACGTATTTTCTGGCAATTTAATTAGCGAATATTATTATTATATTTCACTTTACACTGCATCAATTAATAGAGTAGCATACCTTTCCTGTTTTTCAACTTTTAAAAAATAATTAACTTATTGATTTGTTTATTTTGAAGGGGCGTGTGATTTAATTTTGAAAATAACTAAGATTTTTTTCCTTTATGATCAGCAAGAAATTTTCAGGTACACAATAGTTTGACACCTTCAGTTGCTGACTGATTCTGAAAATATTGATTGGCAGGAGAGCAGAAAGAGGGCCCACTCATATTCACAGTGCAATCATTAGATACATTTTTTATCATGAACTGATAAAAAATTCAGAAAGAACATTAATGCAATCTGTAATTTTGAACAAACTGAATACTATGTCATGGTTCTTCCTCCCCCCTCTTAACTAAAGAACGGCGAAAGCTGTAGTCGTAAATGAGGTATCTAAGTATAATAAAGTAGCTCTGCGCTACGCAGTGAGACCATTCACAGCGCTATCTAACGACAAAATTCGAAGTAAGTATTCTTAACTCGAGACTGTATGAGTAATGAGAAAAAATGGCAATCCCAAATTACAAAGCATCATCGATTTTGTACGAAAAGACACTTTGTATACATTAGAGTTAAGAATAGCAGCACAAAGACAGTATTTGTTTTGAATCAAAGAACAATGGAGCCTATACCTGTCTTTTTATTGCCACAAAGCTCCTGGACTGGAAATACTTAAGAAGAAATTTTGAATTTTCTATCTCCCAGTAATGGGCTCTCTACATCTTTGCACGTTCTTTACGCGAAAAGTATGTAGTATCATCTCTCCATACTTTTTTTGTAAGTTTGCTTGACGTTAAAATACAGTTTATGAAAATTATTATTTATCGATTGGAGGAAAGTTTAATAATCATGGTCGCAAAACTCCAAACTCAATGCAGAAAAACTAAAATGTAGGTTATGGATACTTTCTGAGAAAGCAGCTCGTGGACTGCCCTTCCATACTTCCCGTCGAGCGGCACCATGATTCTTTTGATCGAACAGTGGAGACATTTTCTTCTCATTCTGTGAATGTGGAATATTGCCCACGTGGTTAAAGAGACAAACTTTTTCCCCTACATACGACTCGTTTAGTTTAGTATATTAATGTCCCGTTTCAAAGCAAAACAAGGGATAATTTTGAACCACGGTCAGATGACAAGGACACCGTCTGAGTTGGCACCCCCTCTCCAAGCTTCCGATCCACACCAGCGGGAGGACGTTTGACGCCCTACATATGATTTAACGTGCAACAAGCTAATACACGACGGATGTTTATTGGACTCAAATTTTGAACCTAGAAACCTCCGACTTCGAGGCCGACACCTTACCATTAGTCCACAGGGCCCCGGATATACGACTCGATACAACGATCGAATCAATCATAAAACGTTCTATTCAATGGTACAAGTCTACATAAAACTTTTTTTATGCTTAAATATATAAATTACGATTTATTACAGAAGGAAAGTACACTTATTTGGAAAAATTTCTGTTGATGATTGAATGTTGTCTTATTATTCTAGTATATTCCGTTAAGGAGCAGCCGAAAGCTGGTTGTTATTCATCAGTTAGTATTCATGAATAACGCGGTATTGTCATAAAAGTTTATTGTCCAGTTATAGTAAAATGGTTATGCGGCTGCGTCAGAAACTAACTTACAGTGTCACCTAGCGGTAAAATTCGGAGTTATTGCTTTTATCAGAATAACGATGAAAGATAGAGGTATAAAGTAAATCACAAAGTTGTAGAACATCGTCTGCTTTATGCTGATTTGTTTAGTCGCCATTTCTAAAGTTGTGGCGTCACGAATAGACTGCTTGCTTTTCAAATGCCACCTTTGGATAATAATGCAGAGCGAATTCGGTGCTCAGCACTACCGCCAGGATATGCAAAAGAGAGCCTACTCGTGGTGCAGCATTATCATGTATCCTTTACAGTTTTAGTCTATGTTCCTTACAGACGTAATTTGGGTAGACTAGGCATGCCTTTCGCGTAATTACATGTGTATTGCACAATAGACAGATAACCCATTACTAGGCGATAGAAAATTCTATTTGTGCTATGGTAGCTCGACATCAAGTACGCTGATCGGTAAATGCCTGGTGCGACATTTTCAATAGCAGGTTGATGTAGCCTGCATTTTAATAAATTATTACAGTCCAGGTGTGCATTGTAGCAAGAAGGATAAATGTGCTCAATGTCAGGTAATTACTCCATTCTTCCACCTTTCGTGACGACACAGTTTTGGAAACAGATGAAAAACAAATACCTGTCACATGTGTTCTGATTCAGACATTAATTTACGATAGGCCTTTTTTTCCTGGTACAGTTTTGGAGATAAAAACGCTAAAACGATAAAAATGCGTATTTCGCCGCTGGATACCGCTGTAATCGTTTCCCGGGTAGAGTGTAGGTTCTGTATTATAAACTAGACACAACCTTTATGACTCTAGCCATGGATGTACTGAAATTAAAGGGGATTCTGGTGCACAGATATACTGTGTAATGGTATATCTTTGTACATACTTTCAAAAACAATAGAACCGTTGAGTCAAGCCAATGCTCTACCCTTTGTAGAACTTTATAATCATGATCAGATAAGCACCCTAAGCGCATGCCTGGATCGGCTCTTGTCTTTCTCCCTCTCTCTCTCACACACACATATCCGGGGTTCCGCATCATTTTATGCGCTGGTGAGCCCACTTGCCATTAGGCAATCTGACAACCTGGTCAGTCCACCACTGGTCACCTTCCTCTTCAAGCATCAGATTAGCCAATGACAAACAAATTGGCAATCAAACAATGTAATAAGCAGGCTATGGCTGGATCGCCAAATGGATTGCCATATTGGCGAAAAAGTCAAGTGGCACATTAAACTAGATTTCAACCAAAGTTGTTTGCATTTACCGTAATATCATCTTAATTGCGAAAGTTTGAGGGTAAGTCCAAATTTAAGAACAGCAACAGTTTTTTTCCAACACTATCGTTTTTGAAACATTATAGAGTTACCAAGAGTTCTTTTTAATATCCTGAGACTAGCACATTTGGAAGTGTCAGGCAGTGAGTAAGATTGGCACATTTACGGAGTTCTTTGTTAGAAGACGCTCTGTAAAATGTAAACATCTCCCCTTCCAATTTTCACTTATCCCTTATTTTGGTAAAAATAACTCCGACTGCTCAAAAGATTGGAAGGTTTCGGAATCCGAGACCATACTATATGGACGAGTTTCCTGATTTGTTTATTTACTTTCAAGTTGGTCTTCCGCCATAACCACTAACTTCCTGTTGTAACTTTTTTGGCGACTTCTGAGGCTTGTTTGGCGTTTAAAGTTTTAATCATACGGTTTAAATAATCGCTGGCGGTTAAATTTTTAAACAAACGATTTAGCTAATTACAATCTTTCTATTTAGAATTCAGCCATTTTAAGAGCTTTTTTTAAAGTGATTTATAAAGAAATGATTACACAAACTCAGAGAGCACAGAATTCAACGCTTTGTGTACTAAAGAAATAACTGATTCGAAGTTGTGCTTGATACAATATCTAAATGGATTTAGCTATTGCTTTAATCGGAGGATTACTGCAAAACGGTCTGTGAATCTAAAGTAAGCAAACCAAAAAACTCGTTCATAAACAATTAAAACTATATTTCAAATTGCTGCAATATTATATTCGAAAATAAAAGGAAAATGAAGCACTTTAGAAAACTCAAGGTATTTTGTGTTCCGACATAATCATATTAGCACAAAATATTTTTCGATTTCTCAACGATGCTGCTGTAATATTCTGAACGGCAAACAACATCGTAAGGATATCGTATGCATATTGTAAGGCATCTTGTACTAATAGGGAACGAACTATTCCTATTGCAAATATTTTGTGTACCAAATTAATTCATAAAAGGTGGTTACTTTACATTTTATCAATTAATAATACAATTAAAAAGAATGTTAAAATGTATATAAATACCAAAAGTTCATTACCTCAGAATTACTTCCGATTTTTCGACATATTGAAAATTAATAGTAATTTCCTAACATTTGAAAATTATCAATCGAAAAAATTGTTTACTTCTAACTTAAAACAAAAATAATTAGTTGTTGCCAATTTTAGCTTATAAATTTAATCAGGCATACTTATATTCAGTATGGAAATAAATATTTTTATGAGGATGAGTTTTCTGTTTTATTTATTTGGGGAAATGTCAGACTTCCGTGCCCTGGACTGACTTCCGGTATAATTCTTTATCAAAGGGAAACCGGAAATGGATCCACGGCGCGGAAGTTCTCTGCACCAAAAATAAACAAGACAGAAAACTCGACCATAAATTTTGAAATTCTTTATAATTGTATCAAATGTTTAATAGATATATTATAAATCATTATCGCACCTTTTAAAAAATTCCTTAACTTTGATTTTTTTAATTTTTGATAGTTTTATTTGCTTATTTTGAAAAGAATATGTTTTTTTTTCATTTCATTTGTTAAAACTAGTAACTGAATGTGTTAATTGTTTTTTGACAATAGTTATAAGTTGTTAGTATACAACTCAACTCCTGGTTTCTAAGATACTTGTTCACTCGTTTGTTTTATTTAAGCCAACCAGGGACATTCAAAATCATTTTTTTAAATTTTTCAACTAAAGTGTACAAGTATCAATAGGAGTACTATATAAGGCAACACTCAAAATTTTATTTCTTAGTTATGGGTATGGATCTAATGTTTAATAACAAGTAATGGCCTTTATGATAAATGTTCCAGGCGCTCCAATTTTTTTTCAAATTTTAGGAAATTTTATATAAGTATAAAAACATATATGGAAAAGATTTTTTGTCATTCATATAGAATTTATTTTGTTATTAAACCTTACAAATTTTCTTCCGTCTGAAATATTGTACATATTTTTTCCGAAATCAATAGTTTCGATTTATTTTGTGTCTACTTTTTAAAATTTCTTTCTGAAACATAAAAATTAACATAAAATTAATTTTTTTCGATCTTCGATTCGATTTTCAGATTTGCTGCCGTGAAAAGGGTAATAGTAACTAATAAAAGAATTAGAGTGATGTCGATTAATTTTGTTTCGCCTGAAACATTTATCATAAAGGACATTAATTGTTATTAAAATTACATTTATACCCATATATATAAAATATTTCGAAGGTCCTTGGTCGCTTTAATTCAAAATTCGTCCTCTCTTGTCTTACTGTGAACTAAAGATAAAGTTTACTCTGCTAAAATCATCGTTTATATTAGGCAATGTTTACAGGTTATAAGTTATTTTAAACAGGTTATGGGCCTCAGAAATCGATAAAGCCTGTTTGTGAAATAGAACATAAAAGTAATTGTTGTTAAAATAAAAAAACTTGAACAAAAAAGATAATATTGGAATTCTTTATATGATGCATCAACTTAAAGTAGGAACAAAATTTAAACAAAACTCTTTTGATACGACATAAAAGTGCAGTAACACATAAACGAGAATACTCTTTTTTAACTATTATTTATTCGTACCATATTAAATAAAAAAAACTTCTCCCGACAAAAATATTTTCGTGTTCCTGAACCACTTAAAAGAATCTCTTTCTTTTGTACTCCTAGCAATATGTCAAAAAAAGCCAGCATTATCTTTGCAAAAAAAGTTCAAAACCAGAATGACAATCTAAAGAGAAAAAATGAGCTACAGAAACTTACACCAGAGCAAGAAAAGCTTAATTTTACAGAGATGAATAGTCAGAGTTTTTCCTTTAACAGAAAATTTAAGATCTTGCAGAAATGTCTTAATGTCTCTGTCTTAATAAATGTCTCTGTCTTGTCTGTCTCTTGTCTTAACATCCTGCAGAATCTTATCAGAATATCCTGCAATATCTTCTTAATGCCAATGGTTATTTATTTTATGAAGAAAGCATTGGATTTGTTTATACATAAGGATTAATAAGATCAGAAACAATTCGATCCTGCTTCAGTATCGTTAAAAAGGCATGTTAATATATTATGGTTAGAATTAGGATAACCTTATTCATTACACAGGACAGAGAAAAAAGCCTACTATCGATGGTATGCATTTCAGAACATGAGGAAAGGAACATAAAATAAAAGTTCCAAAAATGGACGTTGGGGGATGGTAAGCGAACAGTCCTTAACCCTTTCGCTATCAACCGTCACATAAGGGAGAGGGGGGTAAAACCGCCTACTCTTAATTCTGGCAATATTAGTTCTTATTTCTAGCGGACAGATTCTGAATTACACTCGACTAGGGAAGAAAAAGGAACATACATAGTTGCGTGTTGCAGCTGTTGAATTCACTACTTCTGTGAATGTTTATTTGTTTTAAGACGTCAACTCTCCAATGTTCGTTTGATTTTAAACTATCCATACTTAAAAATCCATTTACACTTTTAACCAATTTATTTATTTTTTCCAAACACTTTTAAAAAGAATTTTTAGTCCAACTTATTATTCGTTTACGAAGGATTTATACCCTATCAAACAATAAGGATTTACTCCAATAATTGCGCTGTTCTACTTCGATTTTTATAACCAATTTTTATTTTGAGGGGTAAAACCGGGTACTCCAAGTATCGTAAGATGGGACAGTCAGTATTGATGATTCCTCCGATTAAGAGAATAAAAAAAAGCAGATGTTTGTTTATATTTTAATAAAGATTTTTCTAATTTATATAAAAAAGAATGGCTGATCTAGTGTAAAAACTGTGTTAGTTGTGCCCATGAAAGCTGCAATGACGCGGAGGAAGAAAACAACTGCTTTACATGTAAATTTGGTAACTAATATTCTTAAATTGTTATATAAACTAAAAACGATTGCAACTTCTCCACTGAAAAACGAATTTTCCTAATTTCCCATATCGTTAACATGTATACCCGGTTTTGGGGATAAAACCAACTAGTTTGACTTTCTTTATATAAAAATCATTGATAAAAAATTAATGACACTGTGACTTTTCAGGAAAGTTATATTGTACTCCGATAAACAATGAATATTTTAATAAAAGTTGACATGCTCTCCGACGAACATTTTAGATCCAGCAGGCCTTCGAATCTTAGCTACCCGGTTTTACCCCACTTTCCCCTGTATATGTAACAGCCGTTTCTAACCAGAGTCCGACGTCACATATATGTGACAGACGTAAAATCTATTCCAATTGAATCCCGAAACATCTTGAGCTGTGGTGGACATTTTCCCCAGGAGACCCTGGTAGTAAAGGGCTAATGAATATTTTTAGAAAATTTTTCATTCTGCTGCATTAGGTCTACACAAAATGCTGCCTACTAATATCTTCGACTTTGTCCTAATTTAAAGATGCGATTCTCCGACTGGTGATGCCGGTTTTCCTGGACATGCTACACCGTCGCTTTCACGCAGTGTGCAGAATGTCCAAGGTACTCTCAGAAACCTCTTTATTTCGCTAAAGCGGGCCATTCATATCTGTTCCAAAATGGAAATTTTGGAACACGAGGAGTAAAAAACATTCGTCAAGGTCGAAAACCTATGGAAAATAGCATAGCGGCTTTGAAAAGTCGGATTTTCAACCAAACCAAACTCCGGAAGTTCGTGAGCTGATTTTTGGCAAGACTAGTCGTTACATCAAACGATTGACTAGATCGACATCCTGCTACCATGGTAGCAAATCTGAAATCCGCGGAGTGAGGGAAAGAATAGGGGGTCGAAGGTCAGCTGTAGAGGGAGAAAGAAGATCGCTCTCCCTTACTGCTAGCGCACTTTGGAACTTCAGATGAATGAGGCGCCTGATTTTTCGACTTGAACGGGTGGAAAAAAATTTAATTGCATGTTTCTCATTCATTGTTGAAAGTTAAAATATCCTAATACATATTGCTTTCATATTTTATTTCATCAAAATTTTTGTAGAATCTGTAAACCAACCTCTCTGAGACATTAGGTATATGAAGAATGTTGAAAAGAAATGCATATTTTGCAAGAGGAATAAGAAAGTGAAGATGGCGTTGACAACTTCCAATTAGATGCTACATTAGATGGTCAGAATGTCCAATACGGACATTTACGTAGACAATGAACAGAACAGGTGCAAGACCAATAAAACAACATGGGTTAAATTGCTACTAGGGTCGGCTTACGTTGTTAAGGGAAACCTGAATATACAATTATTCAAGATTCAATGGAAATAATATTCTCGGCGAACAAAATGGTCGCCGAAGGCTGCTAGTATTAAATATCAGTCAAATTTCAGCTTCTGCCTACGTGCTTTAAGGTCTTTTGACTAACAGAAGATGCCAAACCGAACTAGATAGATATTCTAGATCATGGGTGGGCAAACTTTCTGCACTAAAAAGTCTCATTAAACTTCGGCAGTTGGGCAGAAGACCGTACGAGCAGAATCTTAAAGGTTATTGTTCTGTAATTATTATTATGTCACAGACAAATAGATAATTCAATGCAAATTGTAAATAATTGGTAGGGCCGCATAAAAACCCAAAAAGGCCACAGGTAACCCACATCTGTTGTAGACCAAGTAAAATAAAAAAAATCGCTGAACACAAATGTAAAAATGTTTAAATTCCTATATTATTTACATAAGAAGTGAAGAACTCATATGTCAAGTAAGCAGAAATTATTATAAGTTTACCTTAATAATTCAGGAACAAATATTTGCTCATTTTCCCGTTTTATATTGAAACTGAAACCACAATGCAAATGGAGTCACTGGTTTTTAAATTATGAAGGTATTGGAAAGATACTTACACAACATTCTAATAACGCTGGTGAAACAAGGAATAATTTAATTAGTCTTATCCATTTATATTTCAATCACTGATGAGGATTTCAATTTTTTCCCTCGATTTCTTATTAATACATAGTTTACTAATTTAGTTTAAAAGTTATGCGTAAGATGAGAAAACTTGTTACTAAATTATGCCTAATGGAGAAAACTTTTACGAGATCTTTATCAAGTGAAACATCATCGAAAAGCTTCAACAATTTTTGTCCATTCTACGATTCGTGGCAATAAAAAAAATCACTTGCTACTGATGTTAATCCGTAAAATGGACTTGCAGCCAGTCATTTGATGATTCACATAAAAGATGTCGATATAAGTAAAATTCAATTATCTATGTCAGGGTAATTATGATGTCAGCCGTAAAATTTTTTAATAAATTTTTCTTGCCTTTTCCTATTATTTTCCATGTATCTTTATAATGTAGAAAACTGAAATTTTTTGACAGCAATAAAAAGGGATTTTGTAAGAATATAAGTAAATCTGAAAATTAAAAAAGAACCCACATAAATTATTTATCAAATAAGTTAATATTCCGGCAGAAAATAATAGATTGTGATTTTTTAGGGTAAAATAATTTTTAGATATTTTAGTGCATTAAATATGATGAACAAATATCGTCTTTATCGAAACAATCTTTTTCTTGACATTTAAATATCTAAGTAACATACTTCAAATTTTGGCATTAAAATATGCATTTATTTTAAATTGTATCAACTTCTGCGAAAAGCCATTTCTTTAAGCTAGAAAATGGAAATGTGTATAAAAGAAATTTCTATAACGATAGGGAGATTTTCTTTCTAATCCAAGATTGAAAAATAAATAATACAAAGTAATTACAAAATTAAAATTGAGTTTTGAAACGACATAACTTCAAAAATATGAATCACAATGCACGTTGCTATTGGGAGGAAAAGAAACAGATGTTGAATTTTCGTTTCTGCACTTTTATTTTTCCAAGTGTGCATCCAGATGCAGCGGAACCCCATTCCCGCGTTAAGCAGTAAAATATGGGGTGTTTTCTTCTACATCACAAATCTCAAAATGGCGACATAGCTTATTTCTATACAGCAAGCATTCCGACAGAGAAACGCAACAAACACTTTCTGTCCGCGAAGAGACCTCTGCCCGCCTAGTTGTCAGGATGGTGGCGGTCGCCATAACAAGTGGTTGTGTTTGGGAAGATCCTTTTCGAATAGAAGGAATCCGAGGCAAATCTAGGGTTTGTTGCATTTTTGACGCCAGTTTGCGGTGGGAAAGAGTACTTAATCATTCGTCTTCTCGGTTTTGCCGCAGTTGCACGTTCCTTTCTGTATGGCGTTAAGTGCGCAATGTAACAATCTCGAAATGGATTCCCCGTACGGTAACCTTTTCCTATAGCTACCGCCACAATCCAGACAACTTGGCTGGAAAAGATCTCGTCGCGGACAGACAGAAAGCTGGATTATCAGAACATTCTGATTTGGTTGCATGTATTCAATGACACTTATTTGTATGATAGAAAGAGGCTAGGAAGACCAAGTGTTTCAAAGGATGCAGTGGATAGAGAGAGAGAGTCTTTCGCGCGTAGTCCCCAGAAATCGACATATCGGGCTTGTCATGAACTGAATATTCCAGAATTAACTATTTGGAAGATTTTACATCTCCAATTACGTCTGATATCAAAGTTACTAGTTTGCAGTACACAGTTACAGATTTTCGGACTGCATTTAATCTGTCTGCTGATTTCGTTACGAGCTACTCGAACATAGATCGATAGATCAAAACACCAAGATGATTGCATGCATGTTTTGTTTCCAATTACGTATTCCAAAGAGACGGAGGGTCTCTTATCAGTTGTTTTTAACTTTAAACAATTTATGTACCTCGCCCAAACGTTGGAATAAAAATATGTTGAATCTTCAGTAGTGTAGCTATCGGGGAGGGAGGAAACAAGGGGTATAGATGCCTAATGGAGTCAAAATATTACTGCATTTATGGCAACTTTTAGAGCAAAATAAAATGAGAGGGGCGTAAAAACAATACCATGGCCCGGTCGTCATTTATCCTCGATACGCCAGAGGCCATGTTGACAACACGTTCACTTTTTAAAGCAAATTATGACGGCGACGTAAAAATAATGCCATGGCCTAGGCGCTGTTTACACAAGCAAAGCCAGCCACTGAAGGTGGGGAGAAAAAGTCATATTATGACACGGGCGCCACTTATCCTAACTACGCCACTGTGAATCTTGCATGATTTTCAGTATTCATCTTCTGCGCTAAATTAGCGTCCCGTTTGAAGATAGAACCAGACCTATTTTTGTAAGAAATAGAATCTCGCTAATCAGTAGAAGATGGAACGGGACCCAGTCCGGATCACTGAAAGTCCGGATTAAACGGAATTTACCTTAAAATGCTCGATATACAAGTTTTATATGGGTATAATATAAAAATGGGTAAAAATGGGTATAATATATATATGGGTATTTTATATGGTAAATATAAAAATCGATAGTTTTTTCATAAATAGATACAACTTTTTCTACAGATTAATTTTAGTTTTAATATTTCTGTATACGTAGACCTAAGCTTATAACCTAGACTCTGATGTAGGATTAACAAAACAAAATATCTTTGTCCATATTTAAAATAATACTTTATTCATAAATAATATTTTTAAAATCCCGTCCGGATGTCTGCACAAGCGGAATCCGGAATATCGGGACTCTACTATATTGATTAAATAATTATTAGAATGCTTTAGAATTAATTGTTAAATTTTCTCTTATGTACTTATTTATTTGTTAAATAAACGTCCCGTTTTGATGCTAGAGTAGTAATTCTGTGAACTGTAGATCTCGCGTCAAAAAAAATTAATATTTATTTTTTATCACAGTCTTTAAATGTTTAGTGATATTTTTTTTCGAGTGCGAATTATTCACACAAGGGCAACTAAGCCTGCTTTTATCATTATTCTCAAAAGGGCAACTAAACCTGTTTCTATAGGTATCGACGAGTTTTCTGTTCTGTTTATTTAGGGTAATATAGAATTTCAGTTAATCTGGCTATCTTCCGATGTAAGGCTTTTTCAATGGGTACCTTCAAAATTTCAATGCTGTGTTTGAAGATGTCAAGTAATGCTTAAAGTAGAGTTTTTTAAGGTTATGGCTTTAGAATACTTCGAAAATATTATATTTGATGTTCCTATTTCTTTAGTTTTCAATTTTTACTTAAAATAAGAGCTCATTTAGTGGAACGGCTGCCATAATTGTTCGTTATAGCTCTTTTTAGCGACTTCTAAGGCTTGTTTGGCGATTAAGCTTTCAAGCGATTTAGATAGTCACTGGCGGTTAAATTTTTAACCAAAAGATTTAGCTAATTGCAATCGTTCTATTTGGGATTTTTTAATCGTTTAAAATAAAATGAATGAAACAAACAGAAAGAAAACAGAATTCAACGCTTTGTGTACTAAAAAAGAATTGGTTTGGACTTTGCACCTGACAGAGTATCCAAACAGATTTGGCAATTGCTTAAATTGGAGAGTTACCGGAAAACATTCTCTATATCCAAAATAAACAAAACGGATAACTTTTCCGTAAGATTTTACTGGAAGGGGAGTAACCCTGCAGTCGGTAACAACGACAATAATCTTCAGATACCCACCTTATCTCTCCTCGACTTTCCTATAATTACATAGCATTGCGCGTTTTATGCCAAGTTTCGTAGCATAGTGAAGATAATCTAATATGCATTTTGAACCTTTTTCCATGGATCGATTGAGTCCAAAATTTTATACAGATCCAGAAATTTGGTGTCAAAACACATCCCAAATTTCATTTACCTTGTTTGGCGCGTTTTTAGTTATTGCCTTCGAAAACAAACAGACTTCCCTTAGACGGATTTGGATCAAAAGTTGATACAAATCTACATTTTTGGTGTAAAAACTCAAAATTTCATTTGTCGTACTTGTTACGTTTTTAACGTAGGACTACGTTCCTCCCATTGGGGTCCCAGGAAGGAATTTGATTCACACGCCAAAACACCACAAAAAACTTTGTGTGGGACATCCTCTATATCTCGGCAACTACATATGTTAAAAACATAACTAATGTCTTATTTTAGAGATAAAGGGTAACAACAGATGTTACAAAAAAAATTGGAGAAGAGTCAGCGAGTAAACTAATCCTACGTCTTTAACACCAGCGGCTGTTTGAAAAAGACAGCCTCCGGTCATATTTTGAATATTACAGGTAGATCGACAGACATAATTCAAAAAAGGTTTTTTTCGGTTAAAGGCAGGTGTATAGCGAGAAGATTTATCAAAGTCTCGGGTTCGAATCTTTCTTTCAGTTTAATTAATTTAATTAGTTAGTTAGAGTGTTTACTAATCTTTTATTTCTTTATATATTTCGTATATGAGAAAGTAAAAGGATTCCATCTTCGTATAATTAGGGGGGAAAATTAGTTAACATTTTGTCACTAAGTGGTGCTGCGCCACTATCTAAGACAACGTTTAGATAATTTTTATATTACTGAAGGAAAACTTAACATTTCATTTGAATTTACTTTAGTCGTACAAATTCAATTTTCAATGAAAATTTTATTTTCGTTCGAAATACCGTTTAAATGCACTTGATTATTTTTTTTCCAAAATTGTACTAGGAGGTGGTATGCTCCGTGAAAACCTAAAAATGAAGCGTCTATAAGAATGGTATTTAGAACGAAAAAAGACGACGTTCCAAATTAATTATCAGCAGCCTTTTTAGTTAAATTAAAAAAAATTGTAATTAACTATTCTATTTTGTTTCCGTAATAATAAAATTAAGAAACTGCAGAGTCCCATTAGATGATGGCGTAGCGCCACCTATTTAACCCCTTTCTTTTCTTTTTTTCTTGCAGTTTTCAGAGAGTGCATTACAGGTACTGCATGCTAGTAAAACTTTGTTTCGTTTGAAACTATAGAACCGGCTCTAGGGTTTTCTCAACAGACGAACTTCAATTAGTACAAACCTGTACACTAGTAAAATCGCATATCATTTTTTTTATATTTTCATTTTTTATACCGTTAAGAAGATGAATATCTTGAAACTAACCGCCTTATTCAGTGCTAAAGAAAGTCTCTAGAATACTTTTTGGAAGTTGTGTTAGAATGAATGTTCCAGACAGAAAATTGTTAATGATAATTTAATTTTAACGTGCGCAATTTTAAAAATATGAAACAGTTCGGTACACAGCCAAAATGATTAACAATATTCCTTCATTCTCCTTTAGTTAATTTTGCTCTTATTTCTCATAGCTACGCTTTTCTTTTTTTTGGCTTCAGTCGGTGTCTCATCTTCGGAGCATCTCTTGCTAGGATCATTCGTTTCATCCCTAAGGTGAAAGAATCTTGACCACTTTCGCGTCTTAAGCTTCATTAACCCTACTCGAATCGATGTTAGGTATCCCATAAAAGCCTCCTTCAGTCTCTTCCTGTCTTCTTGGGAAAGGCTGGCCTCCCGAAGGCACAATTCCACAATATCCCATTTGTCTACCGATATGCAATTGTAAAAAGCATCTAAAGCAGGCTCACAAAATACAACTCTTGTTTTGGCTGCAGCATCAAGAATTTTAAAAAATATTTCGAGAGCCTTTATATCTTGTTCAAATAAAATATAATCGAAATGCGAACCGAACTCACATTGGAAATCCACAAAGTTTTTCCAAATCTCGGAGGGAATACAAAGAAAAAATTCCTGCAATAATTTTAGATAATAGTGGCCTGAATCTTTAAACTGTTCATGTATCGTGCCGAGCACATCGTCGTAGTCTTCTTCATGAAGAAAATCCCTGATAAGGTCTGCAATGTTTGAGAATATGTCTTGCAATGGCCATTCCAGAAACCATTCCAAAACTTCGCACGGCTGTTCTTGGAAAAATCCGCATCTGTTGCTCAGGAGTCATGACAGACAGCAAATAACTTAACAGTTCAGAAAATATTTCCCTTGGAAATCTTTTATCCGCGTAATTTCGTGTGGTATATTGATGAGTCAGTAGGCCTCTGGTTGTACTCATTAAAGAAGCGTGTTTTTCTTCATGTGTTAATTTCTGAAAAAAATATTCAGCAGCTGTTTTATTACCTCTCTCTGCTGAACATTGAAAGGCATACTGATGAAAGGTGATCTGGTCTCTTCTGTATGATCTAGTCAAATCATCCAGGTTAGATTCTTGTCCTTTAATAATGTAAGGCCACCAAAACTCCAGCCCCATCCCTCCTCTTCGCAAACAGCGGTCCTTTTTGCTGTAAAAATGCCGTTTATTCTCTTTAGGGAGTTCTTTCCAAAGCATTGGGATGTAATTTTCCATGCAAAATAAACAGGCAAGTCTATATCGTTTCAGAATATCCATATAATCAGAACGTATGAGTTCTTCCGCTGTTTTTTGGTAGTCTACTGCCCCTGCTATAGTCCATTGAAGTTTTTCTAAAATAGGTGCATCGAAGTGAATCTCTTCTCCACTATTGTAGTGTAAATATTTTTCGAGAAATTCTTTCCATAATCTAATCTGCCTACCCATTGGTCTTACTGTGTCAGTCAAAAGCACCGTTAGTGACTTGGGTAACCCAAGTTTCGAGATTTCATCCGGAAGTTTATCTTCAACGGTTTCTCGCCAAACTTTTTCTTTGTAGTTATCTAATGGAAAAAGCGTGCTATGGTAATTACTAATCGACGCCAAAATATTTGATTCCTTAAACAAAACAGAAGCCAGTCTTCTGATAGCCATATCCTTAAGCGACAATGGATTGTAGTTCAGTTACGCCATTATAATCAGTAATATAAATTTTTATGGTCTGATATTTTCCTGTAATGTAAAAGAAATGCGATTATTAATCTTCTTTAGCGAATCATCATCTTGCATACAGAATGCAACAAATGCTATTAGGTCCTTATTTAAAAATCCGGAAAGCTAGCTATTTGGAGTACTTCAGACATAATTTTAAATAATTCAGGACATAAATGTGAATGAACATAAATGTAATTTTTAAAATTAATGTAATGAAGGAGAACGTAGTTTTTAAAAATTTATATCTCACTTTTCACTGCATCAATTCATAGAGTAGCATACTTTTCTGGTTTTTCAACATTAAAAAAATAGCTTATTTATTTGTTAATTTTGAATGAAGTCGGGATTTAATTTTGAAAACAACTAAGATTATATTTTTCTCCATTACGATCAGCAAGAAGTTTTGATGTAGACAATCGCTTGTCACCTTCAGTGGTGCCAGGAGACCAGGAAGAGGGCCCACTCATATTCACAGTGCAATCAATAGAATGAACTGATAAAAATTCAAAAAGTACAATAATGCAATCTGTAAATTTTGAAATATACAAACTGCCTACTAATGCCGTGAACCTCCCTCCCCAACTACAGAACGACGAAGGCTGTAGTCATAAATGTGGTATCGAGGTAAAGTAAAGTAACTCTGTGCTACTCAGTGAGACCATTTACGGCGCTATCTAGCAACAAAATTTGAAGTAAGTATTCTTAACTCTACAGCGACATGATATATGAGAAAAAAGGACATCCCAAATTGTAAAGCATCATCGATTTTGGACGAAAAGGCACTTTGTATACATTAGAGTTAAGAATAGAATCACAAAGACAGCATTTACTTTGCATCAAAGAACAATGGAGCCTATACCTGTCATAAGCTTATTTAAACTTTTTACTGCCACAAAGCTTATCTGGACTGCAAATACTTACGTAGACTTTTTGTGTGAATTTTCTATTTCAGAGTAATGGGCATTCTACATTTTTGCACGTTCGTTACGCGAAAAGTATGTAGTATCATCTCTCCATACTTTCTTTGAAAGTTTGGTTGATGCCAAAGATGGTGATGATGATCAAAGTGCTGATCAAAGCTGTTCCACAATTGAAACTACATTTCAAATTTTTTCAATATTATTTCTGAAAATAAAAGGAAAATGAAGCGCTTTAGAAGCTCGAGGTATTTTGTGTTCGGACATAATCATATTAGCACAAAAGATTTTACGATATCTCCACGATGCTGCTGCAATATTCTGAACGCCTCACAACATCGTAAAGATATCGTATGCATATTGTAGGGCATCTTGTACTAATAGGGAACGAACTATTAGTATTCCAAATATTTTGTGTACCAATATAACTCATTAAAATTTATTACTTTACATTTTATCAAATAATACTACAATTATTTGATAAAACTAGCAGGTTATGGTTAGATCGCCAAATGGATTGCCATATTGGCGAAAA
>BGPR01000106.1:853062-866037 GCA_013235015.1 Araneus ventricosus | reverse complement strand
GGATTTATTTAAATACGTATTTTGTATTTCCAAACATGAAACCCCTTGACAGCGGCACCGCTCTGAGTGAAAAATTTTCCTTGGAACGGAGGGTGCCGCTGTAGAGGTGTTTCACTATATGAACTGATTATGGCTTTCTTTCAACATCCAGCTCACAACTAAGAATTGGGGCAGAACTTTTAACCTTGGTAACACGCACAGAAAAGATATACTATAATTTTTTTGAAAAATCTTTTAAACATCTCATAATTCAATATCCTAAAAAATGACAATAAAATCAAAACAGTTCTCCCTTCCCAATTTTAGCGAGATGTCTTCAAAGTTCTTTATTACTCAGGAATTCTGGAATTACAAGTTTAATAAAAAGTATAAAACAAAAATGAAGTTCCTGATGTAGTAGCCCACATGCTTTACCTTCTGACACATACTTACACAATTTCTTTTTTCTTAAATTCCCCTATTTCCCATCTCAACCTGCACGTAAACATTTTGAATCTGTTCACCGTTCTTTAAATAACGCAAATCAGCATCCTTGAATTATTCTCCGACCACTTTGAGATACACATCTGCCTAAGCCTCAGGATGCTTACTCTAACCTCCCCCTGGTAACTAGTATAATCCGTCGATCTGTCTCCAAATGTTCACATTAGACTGATTATACTAGTTACCAGGGTCGCGAAGTTTGATCGATATCGCCGAATCACTGAGAAAATTTAAGACTCGAGATATTGCATGAAAGGCTACAAATTGAATTACGTCAAACAACGCTCGATTGTCAACCTCCGAGGCTCTAACAACGATTTTGAAAGGGGTCGTATTGAAATTGCTTCGTTGCAGAGTTAGACAGCAATATTTTAACACTGGGACTGAAAAGTCACTGCTGTGATCTGTCGAGTTAAGAAAAACACATTCCTTCTCTTCGCCATTTTTTCTTTCTCCGGACGGAAAGTTTACGGGATGTGGTCCCTTTTCCCCTCTGGGTTTCTAAGAATTCACGGGGGTGATTGACTCTCTTAGCGTCGTTCGTTGAGAAAAACTTCTAACTAAACTAAACTAAACTTGAAGCTGAAGTCCCGGCTGTGGTTCTTGACCAGTGGTCAAGCAGTTTGGGGTCTTCGCAAAGAGATTTGTTTTGGTTGCTAGGAGATTCGACGAAGACGAAGGCAGTTCCAGATGTAAGATAAGGTGGGATAAAAAGATTATGGCCGGGGGCCTTCGGGCTTCCCACGGCCGGTGCGGTGTGAAGACACGCCGTAGGATTAAAATTTTGGACCGGTTGAGAATAAGTCTTGATAGGGTGCTCAACAATCAAATTTGGCGCATATGATATGCAAAGAAGCAATATCAGCGACATTCCGTGCAGCGATCAATAAATTAATTAATTGCGCAGATCTGGGTATCAAAATTGAGTTTGAACCTGAGACTGAAAGAATATTATGTGTCAAATCATAATTTTGACCGGAAATTAGATTGCGTTAAACAGTAGTTCTGTCCACGTGAAAAGAATGATTGATCATATATAAATTTTTTTTGAATTTTATATTTGCATTTGCTAAGGCTATATTGGGTAATAAGGAATATGTTTGACGTGGAACGGAAGGTGGGTTTAATTATTATCTGTGTGGTGATATTAAACTCCTTTTGTGTCTTCTGTTTGTGCTACTTGGTTGAATTTGTGAGAAGGCGCAGTGAAATGTTTCTTGTTTGCAAGAAAAAAGATGTTTTATTTTGTTTATGTCATGGAATGAAATGTAAAATTTTGTTGAAATAATAATGTATTTTAATCAGGACAAATTTCAAGTGAATGATATTGTTCTTATAATGATCTTTAATTTTCTTCCGTAAATCTTCAAATTTATAATAAAATTAGCTTCTCAAGCATATCTTGGACTGAATGTGTTTCTATATTTAAAACATATAATTCTATTTCTAGAACTTCACAAATGGGTTAATTGTTTTTAACAACAAACATGTAACGTTCAACATATTGTGTGCTATGCTGTCTTTTAATTGTTTGGAAATTGCATCCTGTATTGTGTTAATGTAAATTTTACGGAGTTAATGGAGTTAAATTTTGGAAACTATATTTAGATAATAGTCAAATTATAGATTTTTTTTTATATCTAGAATAGTGCTTGGATACATGCAAATAATATTGTAAAAATTTTTCTATGGTGAACCGCATCTTATGTAACATATTCTGTGTTGAAGGACATGATTTGAGGACCACTCGTAATAGAGGACAGAAAATTGTGGACTAGTGAGTTACAGTTTAAAAAAAAGAAAGAAAGAAAATGGGTCTTTAGGTTTTTTCTGTCAGACGGTGGATGCAGGTTTTTTGGCTCTGTATACTTGCGACTTCCAGAATGGCACTTTTTAAATTTTTTTAGTGAACGCGTTCTAGTATTCTTGATTCATGATAGAGAGTCTTTGATGGTCATAATTAAGTCTTTATAGAGCACTTTTTTGCTGGTCAGATTTTTCTGTTTTCTTCCGCATGCTTCGGCAGGTCGGAATTTCTTCCTGGTATATTTAAAATAAATCATTCTAATGAACTGACATTTATATTATGATAATTTACTGAGGAAATCAATTAGTGAGCCTACAGTTATATTGCATAACATACTTAATGAAATATGTGATTATTGGTCCTACACTATGATGTTTAGTGTAGGAGGATTGACTCCTTAAGAGTTTTAAATTATTTCTTCTCTTGTAAATTCATCTTGCTCTTAATCAAATATTCAAATTTTGCAGTTAATTGTTTTTTCTTTGTGGACAATCTCATGTTGACTCAGCATCCATAAGGCATGACCTGGATGTACTTTCGGTTATTGCAAAAAACACAACGCGCTAGTTTAAAATTATTATTATTGTTATTGATTGATTTTAGTTGAGTCTGACCTATGAGTAAAAACTAAATTAAGATAAATTATATAGTTCAATACGACAGATCCTTTTTTGGAAATAAGGTATTTGACTCTTGCTCTAAAACGTCTATTTTGGCATTCATTCGAAAAACAACATTACGTGGGTAAAGAAGTGTTGTTTTAAATATATGCCTATAAATAGCATTTAATTTGTCACAAATGTTAGTTTCGAGACTTAGAAGACTTTTTATTTGCATCATGAAGACGATAAAAAAAACATAAGATCGGAACAAAACTAACTTTTTTAGCTTATCTACATCAGATATTACTATTAGGTTCTTTACCCAGTACGTCTTTTTTGCATTTTTTTCTTTACTATACGTAAGACAAACTGTGAAAAAGAGAATATATGAAGTTTTTCAAATATTCCGGTTTCTTAACATAGAAACAACTGAAAATAATTTTATATTACCTTATGGCGCAATGAGAACTGTATCATATTAGAGCCCGATCTACTACTTCAAACCCGATTAAGATCTTCGAACTTCTATTGTAATTTCGTGCTGGAGCCTCTTTTGTAATTTGCATTTTTAGTTGTTCTGTTTTGTTTTAGTTCTGTTCTACGATATGGCAACAGTCTTCTGCCATTGATATATATTGCTGTATTTTGTGAAATAAATTGCCTTAAACCTTTCTTATAGTTTCTTTCATTGAGTTATCTTTTATTTTAGCAAGCGTTAGAGTTTAATGTTCTGCAATATGTTTATGGTCGGATGATATAATGCTAGCTGTAGTCAGGAAACTTCTTCATTCATCCATGGCCATAAAGTGGTGACCCGGACGTGATATAAACCTCAAAATTAACTGCTTTTTATTTTTTATACAATACTTATTTTTTATATAATACCCTATTAACTGATTTTATAATATAAAAGTAAAACATTATAAAAACTGATAGTTTAGTGATAATTATTTGAAAAGTTTTTGGAAAGGTAGCAGAATTTTTTGATTCGGCTAGTTATTTTTAACGATTTTTTCAGCTATTTATTATTTTCAACGAGTGGTTCGTTTTTGTTTTTCAAAAATAACCGAAACATTAGCTACTAATAGACATGTTCGAAATTTCTAGGTTAATCAGTTTATTTAACCTGCTTTTATTTATCCTTGCGGATCAGATGAGATAAAATATTATCAGACTAAAAGAGATAACATAAAATACTACATCTCTTTTTCTCTACCGCACTTGTTTTAACAGTTTGCGTATTGAAGGGAAAAACAAACAAACAAAAAACATTTGTTTGTTTTCCCAGATAAACTGTTATTTCTAACAGTTGACAAGTTTTTCAGCCATGGTTAATGTGAACTTCGAGGTATATGTAGCCTCTAATAAAAGTATTATGGCAATGGTTTTCAAAAACATCATTTTTAAACATTGGTTTCTGTTTCAGTTTAAATTTACCGCAAGAAGGAATATAATTGCGACGGTTAATGTAATTAATTGATTATTATGAATAATAACCGGTCAATGTAATAAATAATTTGTCACTTTTTCCCGTAATTATTCATAATAACCGGTCAATGTTATAAATTGATTCACCACTTTAAATGGTTATTATTCATAATAACCAATTAATCACATTAACCGTAACATGACAATAATTTTTTGTTATTTTAACGAAAGTAATGTACCTTAATCATATTTTTCATTTCATTTCTTAATAAAATGTATAGAATTGTGTGCTTCATTTCTTATTGTGAATTATACTAAGTTTTGATTATCCTCTCGAGACCCAAAGGTATAATTTTCGACCAATTTTCACAAAATTTGAGATTAATATTCTTGATAGAATTATATAACATTGTATATAATGGATTTATTAATCATATATAATTGAGACGGTTAATGTAATTAATCGATTAGTATGAATAATAACCGGTCAATGTTATAAATCGATTCACCACTTTAACTGGTTATTATTCATAATAACCGATTAATCACATTAACCGTAACATGGCAATACTTTTTTGTTGTTTTAACGAAAGTAATGTACCTTAATCATCTTTTATCATTTCATTTTTAATAAATATATAGAACTAGCAGTACGCGCACGGCGTTGCCCGTGGAATCAGGACTTCAAAAAAAAACCGTCCACAATGACATGAAAAAGTTTTGAAAACAAAATCAAAACAAAAGATACACATTATTGATTTTCCCGCTTATTTTTTTTTCGCGATAAACAATATTAAAAAATTGCAACGTGAAAATTATTATACTGCAAGCAAAGTATGCGAGATGAATAAATGCGTTAAGTTACTGCCGAAAATAATAATCAGTCACTCAATTCAAGGTTATGACGTCACCTCCCCTTCAACCAATCACATAGCTATCTGCGTTCCGAAGTGAATTTATTAATCATATATATATTAATTATTATAATTAATTAATTAAATTAAGTATTAAATAGTAAGTAGCAATTTCGTACTTTTTTTTGTACTTACTCTTTCAGTAAGTAGCAATTTCGACGGCTTGAAAGATGTTCCTATTCACTTTTAAAAATTAAAACCCACAATAATTATTTACTTTTAACTTTTTTAAAATTGATAAGATTGTTTTTTCAAAATTTTTGCTTTTTTCAGAAAAATCTTAAACTTACTAAAACTCTAACTCTTCTTTTAACCGAAATGTTGCTCAGAAAGCTTCCCACATGTATACAGACTCACTCCAGTTACAATTCAGTCAAGAAAGGTACAACATTTTTTCTGGTTAGTCATTTATGTTTTTTAAAACTCCGAAAATGTGAGTAATCGAGAGATGAAATGGCCCATTTCTCAACCTTTTAAACTAAAAATGACATATGAAGGAGACATTTATTCATTTGCCTAATCGAAACTGCAAGACTTAAAATTATTTTGCTCAAACTATTTAACTTAAAAAAAAAAACTCGTGGTCTAAAAATAATTTTAAAAAATTCGTTGTCTTGGAGTTTCTGCCTATGTAAACAAACCAAACTTGCGAGCTGTTGTCATACTACGATTAACAAATTCGACCCGATTTTGAGTCCACATAAGCGTTTTATATATAGAGATATAAAATTATGAGAGTAGTAATCTTCAGTTTCAACTTTGCAATGTATGGAAGCCGGCATTCTATAGAATACTTAAACATTTTGTAGAATGCCGAAAAGTGGCTGGAAATGTATGAAACGATTAACATTTCACACATTTCCTAGGCATTCTATAAAATGCCAAAATGACACACCGGCAAAGTATGAAATACAACGTCGATTCTATTTTATAAGAAACTAGCCGCCTTCGGAGACCAGCTGGTTCGCCCGTTTAAATTAGTTTTTATGTTTGTATTTTATATTAATTATAGCATTACCCGTCGCAGTTTCAGCCGCCATAGCTCAAGAAAGGTGAACAGAAAACTGAATATTTTGTTGTATTTGACACATAGTAAAATATTTAAAGACTAAAATTTTAAAATGCCAGCTATACAATTCTGCATGATGCATCGCAGCTAACGAAACTTACAAACTGAGTTTCCAATAACTTTCACTCATTTCATCTGTCACTCATTGGTTGAATGATTAACGCTGAATATGGTCTCGAAATCCGAACATGCTGGACGCCCATGTGAACCAGTGGGTACAAAAAGTGAGGCGGCAAAAAATTCACAGACATCTTAAAGAACCGGCAGTATAGGAGGTAGATAATAAAATTAAAAATTAGTTAATTTTTCAGAAAGGCTATTGCCTTTTTGTAATTCCTAGTTTCAGGCTGCAATTTCTAGTTTCTAATATCAAATTTGATGAGTAATCACTTGAGGAAATTCAAGTTTGGCGGCAGTACTGTACTCTTAAGCCTAACCAAAATTTTAATAAAAAATTACCTATAATGCAATATACAAAAATTTGAAAGCTTTTTCATGCCTCAAGGATGAAAATCATTTCAGTCTACCTGACACACATTAAAAACAAACAAACCTGAAATCAAATATCTGTTGCCACGCTTTATAAAAATATTACTTTGAAGCAGGTGCGATAAAACATTTCAGAAATGCAATGAATACTAAAGTGAAAATTCTGCTTTGTAGTTAATTTCCCAAAAAAACAATTTATGCTATCGTAACCGTAACAATTGCAAAAGCGAGTGAATAAAAGATTTGCTGAAATAATGAGATGGTTTTAATTTTATTTACAACAATAAAAACATTGTTAAAATTCATGTTTTAAAACATTAATTAAAATCGAAAAAAATGCCGCATGGATCATGGATCGGTGTCATTGAAAAGCTAATTTTTTTATCTTTAAGATGATGTAAAAATGGTTTTTTTGTGGTAATAGGATCCGAAGTTATTCCGGAAAGACGTTAAAATTGAAAGTAATTTTTAAATAATTTAAATTTCGAAAAATCCTTTCTTAGCGAGCACCTACTCCCCGAGAAGCAACCACCTGCCAAATTTCAAGTTTCTAGTCCCAGTGGTTTGGGAGATTTCGTGATGAGTGAGTGAGTTATGGTATTTGCCTTTTATATATAAAGATAAAATTAAGTGCAATTCAAAATAAAATTATTTCTTTCCTTGATGTAACAAGTATGTTCAAATTTTTTTTTGTTTGCTTTAATAAGAAAGGCATAAAGTTTGATATGTTTAACTTTCAACTTCCCTTATGTATTCTGAATAAAAGATTTTTTAATGGTACTCTTTTAATATTTTTTCAAAACAACATTTGTATTTTTTGAGGGATACACGTTTTCTAAATATTAACCTTATCACGACCTTTTTCCAACTTTGCCTAAATAGCTTTTGTTATTCTACAGAATGCCTAGGTATTACATACAATGCCTAAGGTAAGTATATAATAATTCTCAAATTTCATACTTTGCCTAAAGCGTCCGGAATTCTATAAAATGTCTAGGTATTTTATAGAATGCCGGCGTTCCACAGATTGCCAGTAACTTATATATTTGTTCCCAAGATAACTTGAATAATAAATCAATAGCCGAAATTTTTCTAACACAGCCAGTGGGATAATACGCTATTTTTCAAAAAGAAATATGTGTTTATATGTAAAATAAAAATGTGAAAACAAATCATTAGAAGTTAATAAGCAGCATTTTCATTATAACATCCTTTCCTTGCAGAGGGAAACACCAAAAAAGGTAGAAGTTTGATCGAAGCAAACACACACAGAAAGAGAATGAGAACTCCCATAACGTAATACAATTTGTTAACTCAGTGTTACTAGAGAGGCTCACATTAAAGTTTGAGTAAATGGCGTGATCCTAGTCAAAACAATTTAAGAAAGGCAAAGCGGTTGCATTAAAAATTGAAACAGTTTTGTGAGAAGATTTATCATATATATATACACAGGGTGTCCCTTTGTCTAAAAACGCTGGGCATCCTATAAAATGCCTAGGTATTTTATAGAATACTGGCATTTCATACATTGCCCAGCATTGGCGAATCCAGGATTTGGATCGGGGGGAGGGGCTGAGGTATAAAAATTTTTGTATTGTCGTGACGAATGTCAAATCTTACGGCTTATGTAAACGAAAACATTTTAACTTTGCAGTCTTTACTCACCTGACAATAAGAATCATAAAGAAAACTACAATACTTTCGATAATTTAACAAAAAACACATTGGATTAACACGCAAAAACATGTTTTTGGCCGTGTCAACGCTGCGAATACGAGTGGAATGAGTACAAAAAAGGGAAAACTTTCGAGCCTGTCAAAAGCCAGGAAGAAATGTTTTCACTTTTTTTTTTAAAAAAAAAGAGAGTTAAGGAAAAACAGCTGCAGTGATTTGAAATAAATTAAAGAATTCTGGTCTAGCTCGGGGGGCTGCAGCACGATAGCCACCCCCTGGATTTGCCAATGATTGTCAGCAACATATATTTCATCCAAAAGCCAGCGAATTGAATGTTGTACTTTTTAATTCACTATAAACAAGGACCACTTTAACTAGCAGACACATGAAAGCCCAAATTTCTAAAACTTTTCTCCTTACGAAAAGTTCTTGGATCTTTGGTTTGAGCTTTTCGAATTAGAAAGAGAGGGGGAGGTCTGAATTTAAATCGGCTATGATGGATATGTGGTCAGCTCCTTGGCAGGGCTCCAGGGATTTGAGGAGCTTCATTCGTCTTTCGAATCCCATCAGGTGCCTGGGGAATCTTTTTCCGCATCTCTTGCTCTTGTTGCTCGAGACAGACACACTCACAGTGGAAAAAGAAAATGGAACGACTGTTAAGTTCCATTGAATAATGCATGGAGCAAGTTTTTCTTTGTTCGATAGGCATTTGAATGGAACAGAACTCCTTCGCTTAAAAAAGTTTTCCATTTCTTGGATGTAAAGTTTTTTTATTCTTCTCTTCATTATTTTTTTACAGAAGATGATAAACAAGAGTAATGGCATTTTTGACCATTCTTAAGCTAGTTTCAGAAAGACAATAAAAAAAATCCTTAACTTTGGTGATGATTTTTCTTTTTGAAAAGTTGAATATTTTCCGCTGTCTCTGATACAATGTTTTTCTAGAAAGACTTTTCAGTTTCAATGAAAGAGTGTACCACACATTATGATATGAATTATAATCAAGCCGTTCAGTGAATGATGCTAATATTAATGATCTCAAATGAATGATGGTAATGAATGACCCGTTATTTCCGATGTTATTTACTTTCACGATCAAATTTTACAGTCGTAGGAATATGCAGTTCGAAACCGAAGAATGATATCGTAACAATATTATATCGACGTTATTGTTTTCTTCGTATTTTGTTCGAACATACTGCCTAATAATTTTCAAGACGTTAAAACATTGGAATGTGGTCGTTACACTGAATCTGCATAATTCTATCAAGGTTTAGACGACTTCTGTCAAAGTCTGTTTGTTTGCTTGTCCGTGTTTATATGAACACGATAACTGAGCTCACCACTTTGTGCCTGTGGCCTGGTCGGGGATGCCGACCACTATGTGTTCAGGTGTCCTCTTACTTCTGAATTTCACTTAAAGGAACCGTCTGATGAACACAGGAAAAGCTGGTTTAAAAATTTAAGATATAATGGCCAGGCCCAATCCAAACTTATTCAGGCTTTTAAAATCAGTAATGGCATTTGCGACCGGCTGACCCAGGGTTGATTGTTTTTGAGTTTGTTGTTTTTGTTCAGTTTTTGGTGTTGTTTTTATTCGGTGTTTGGTGTTGGTTTTTACTTCGGAGAAAGGATTTTAACTTCATAGTTTGTATTGATTGTTGTGTCGTTTAGATGGTTTTGTGGATTTTTCTTTCTTGCCGGCCCGCTCATGACCTTACAACCTTGCGGGTAGGCCGGACCGACATGGGCACTAAATAAATAAAAAATACGAACACGATAACTCAAAAAAACCAGCGAACTAGAGAGACGGTTCTGACATTGGAATTTTAGATTTGTATCCAGTTTTGGACTAAATATGTCAGCGGGTTGACTGCCTATCAACATGTGTATTGAAACATCTGTGAACTCAAAACTCATTGATAGGATAATAAATGATATTAGCAAAACGGTAATTATTTAATTATAATGGTTCATAAATGTTAAAGCTAACTACCTTTAATCCTTTAGAAATCTTCTTTAACTCACATTGTATTTAATCCTCTTTTCTATGTAATATTATGTAAATATCTGAGTAAAGTTTTTAATAAAGGATTTAGTTTTAACGTAGGACTGCATTCCTACCATTGGGGTCTCAGGAAGGAATTTGATTCGCAGCCAAAAATGCCACAAATCTTCGAACGGGAGATCCTCTATATCTCGGTAACGATATATGCTAAAAACATAAATAATGTCTATTTCAGAGATAAAGGGTACCAACAGAAGTTAAAAAAAATGAAAATCGAAATTGTAGTTCAGTGACTAATGAGACGCAAAGTTGGGCAAAAATACGCATGAATTGGTGACACGATCCTCTATATTTCGGTAATGACATATGTTACAAACACAACTAATGTCTTATTTTAGAGATAAAGGGTAACAACAGAAGTTACAAAAAAAAATATTTAAACTTAAAATGAAGGCGTGGAAATTGAATGCAAGTCCATTCATAAACATTTCTTTATTAAAACATGAATGAGATGAATAAGATGCACCACACAGGCGCTCACGCAGACAAGTACACATACACTAGAACTGAACAAAGTTTCGCAGACGAAGAGAGTTAAATACAAGCGAACGAAACGACAGCGCTAATCAGCAATGCTGAATCTGCATAAACTGCTATCGTTCGCCAACGCTTGCATCCAACATAAAAACTTACGAGAAACTTCGAGAAACAGAAGATCACGCGAGTAAGGTAGTCCTACGCCTTTAACATCAGCGGCTGTTTGAAAAGACAGCCTCCCGTTATCTTTTTTAAACACTGATTCCTTCCTTTGTCTTTGTGCACACCCCCTGGTGTAGAAAAGATAAACATCTTTTTCCAAGTAGGCGGGTGTCGAGGAGTATGATTTCTCGTTTTGGATTCGAGAGCTCCTGGATACTCCCCCACATGCATACAACTCGAATTTAATTTTACAAAACGATGCATATAAACTTCAATATAGCAGTATCAATGTACAGAAATTTATTGAAATACTATAAACCTGCGTTGCTTTAAAATAATCAGTCATCTCCTTCTGTGTCTTTGAGGCTCAAGCAACCTCTGTGCGACGATGTTCCTCATGTCACGCAAAAATAGGATCTGTGTAGCATTTTTCTCTTCTTGCATTTCAAATCAGTCGATGCAGATATCATGACGGGTAACAGAAACTGACGTTTAAACGAGTGACGGTTATTCAAAGTTTTACTGTATTTAATTTTGGATTTAATCCGTCTGTGGGTAAAGAGTATGGTTGTTGTTGAGGAAATGTATACTCGACTCTCTTCAGTATACTACGAAGTTATATACAAACGCCTCATATCAGGGCACAGTTGCTGACTTCGGACCGTCGCCTAGATTTATCGGACCTGTTTCTCAACTCCAATTCTAATGAATATTTGGGCCATAAAATAGACAATTTAAGCTGCAACGATCATGAGTCGATCCAGCAGAAAATTGGGTCCTATTTGCGGCCCCTTCACAAAATTCCACTTCATAAACACTGCCCCTTCACAAAATTCCACTTCATAAACACTGCCCCTTCACAAAATTCAAATTCATAAAAACGGCCCCTTCACAAAACTCAAAATTCCCAAAAAACGGCCCCTTCACAAAATTCAAATTCGTGAAAAGGACCCTTTTACAAAATTTCATTTTATAAAGATGACCCCTTTTTAAAATTTTTCCACGGCCAAACAACGATTCTCGAAAATTTATCCAGTATTAGGTATCCTTACTTTCCTTTATCAAATCGATGTTAAAAGTGAAGATGCATTTCTGCATAATTGTTTTGTTAACAGGAAGTTTCAATGTTTCAACGTACTTTTAACAATAAACCACTATTATTTAAATCTGACTTCTTTTTTAAAAGTTTTTGAATGAGGCATTGTACAAAAGATATATGCGAGTATTTTTTTCAGTATTATATCACATTACTGCATATATTTGGTTCAATGAAACACTTTTGATATTAAACGTTAAATATATGATTAAACGGAAAATATATGACTGCTAAAATTGAAGGTTTTACATGATAAAAAATTTTTTCACAAAAATAATTTTTTTGCACAAAAATGGGCCCTAAAAAAACCTGGATCGACCCCTGACGATGTAAATGTGGTTTGTGCAATCAGTTTAGGAGTCAATAGAGAAAGCGCTTCGGGGTTACAGTTAGAAAACAAGTTTTAACATTTAAATATCGTTAAATAAATATTTTAACAAAAGACTAATAGCTCATATACTGTTTTAAAATAAGGAGCAAAAAATATGCTATTATATCATCAGATAGGAAACTTTTTTGGTCACAATTCACTACAATGATTTTATTAAAATATTTTAAAGATAAGGTTGGGAGATTTTTTTTTGTTTTTGTCTAATAGTTGCTTAGATTGGATCATAAATAGTTACCTAGGATTTTTGTTTTTTGTTTTTGTCTAAAATTTGTTTAGATTGGATCATAAATAGTTGTCTAGGAGTTTTTTTTGTTT
>BGPR01000106.1:829859-853052 GCA_013235015.1 Araneus ventricosus | reverse complement strand
TGTTTAGATTGGATCATAAATAGTTGTCTAGGAGTTTTTTTTGTTTTTGTCTAAAAGTTGTTTTTGTCTAAAAGTAGATTGGATCATAAATAGTTTACTAGAAGTTTTGTTTTTGTCTAAAATGTCTTAGATTGGATCATAAATAGTTGCCTAAATTGCACTGTTTAAATCAATGACATTATTACCCAGATAAATAGCTCAGGAACGGTTAGGAGTCCTCATAAAATTGAAAGTGGAACAAGCTAAAGCAAAAACAGAAGTGATAGGATATTAAAGATAACAAATGCTGGTCAAAAATAACAAAACTAAATCAACGTGGTTTTGTATCATATGTGAGGGAACAAAGGAAGAATATATTATACAGTGTATAAAATACCATACTTGCGGTCATACATTGTGAGCTGGTGAGAATTTGAGAATCAAAAAATAATTTTGCTTTAATTGTGCTTAAACAAATTTGTGGTCCAATTTGGGAAACCAATAGTCCAATCTGGGAAACCAATGGTTCAATCTGGAAAACCAATTTTTTCAATCTGGGAAACCAATGGTCCAATTAGGGAAACCATTGGTCAAATTTGTGAAACCAATGGTCCAATCTGTGAAACCAATGGCCCAATTAGGGAAATCATTGGTCCAATCTGTGAAACCAATGATCCAATTAGGGAAACCAATGATCCAATTAGGGAAATCATTGGTGCAATTAGGGAAATCATTGGTCCAAATTTGGAAACCAGTTGTCCAATCTGGGAAACCAATGGTCCAATTAGGGAAATCAGTGGTCCAATTTGGGAAATCAATAGTCCAATCTGGGAAACGAGTTTCCTTAATTAAACCGATGAAATAGTTTTGCTATTTGTTTTCTACTTTAAAGAGTATTTCTTAAAAAAGTTAAATGCGTTGTTTTGAGGATAAATAGACTACAAAAATAGCCATTGCTTTTAAAAATTAAAATCACTTTTCTATCACTGTACAATAAAAATTGTTTAAATTGTTTCAATTCGGCAACCTTCCCTATGCTGAAGTATACAAAGAAGTTGAGGGGAGACCAATCCTGCTGGTTGTTAGCGTAATCCATTATCCAGTCAGTATTAAAACCTTGTATCCACTTTTCCAATAAGAAGATTCGAAGCGTCTGGAAATTTCCTAAGCTGTCTGGCCACTCACTCACCACAGACAGCAGTTATCAGCATCCAATTTAATCCTTACTTACATCGCCATCTCGGCAACGTGATGTTTAGCGAGATTAAAATGGTTCTCACAACCACGTCGGTGTCAAACTTAGATAAGGCGTACATGGTATCTGAGAACTTGAATTCCGTCTCGACCGATAACCCTCTTAGGATACTATCAATTCCACGAGGGACGCAGACCCATATATTTCTCACAAACTGCGCCCTATCGGAAACAGTGGGGGAGAGATACCTTTCAGGGCTGACAGCTTATCGTCCCTGACAGTTCATTGTACTGTCTGTTACTCCAGTATCAGAGGTTTTCTTGTAACGATATGGAGACTCCGACCCCCTGAGAACGATAGCAATACGTTAAGTGCCGTGTCGGTCACTTGGGAACGACAGTAATCTTATCGTTCAGTCTCATATATCTCCAGTGACTTACAAAAAAATTTAGTAAACATATAAATAAGAGATAAACACTTTGGAAGATGAATTCAGTATTTCGGCGAGCTTTTTTTTACTTTGTGGTACATGAAATACACAGAGCGAAATTATCATAACAGTAAGAAAACTGAAATTCGAGAATTTGATTAGTCTCCTCCCTGATGCCGAGAAAACTAACTTTTTTTTAAAAACAATTGTCTGTTTGTGAACACGATAACTTAAAAATGGGAATTATGTATGAAAAGTTTGGAACAAATCCGTCACAGGGAAGCAATTATGGCGGCTTTTTCACAAAATGAAGCTCTTATCTTAAGCAAACATTGAGAGTTACAGCAATGAAATATTTTCAATGTATCCTTAAGACATAACATTAAAAAACTCTAGTTTAAACATTAGTTAACATCTTCAAACAGAGTGTTGAAATTTTGAATTTTCCCATTGACGAAGTATTGCACCGGAAGTCGGTCGGTATAGCGGAAGTTCTACATTACCCCAAAGAAACAAAATAGAAAACCCGTCCATACTATATGGAGTGTTTTGTGATTAGTTTCGTAGCATAGTGAAGAAAATAGTGTGCAAAGATCTATAATCCTAGCGGTAAAATCAAATATCAAATTTAGTCTATCTAGTTCTTTGCTTTTTTGAGTTGTAGTATTCACGTGCACTTGGACAAACAAATAGACAGACATCTCGTAGATGGATTTTGTCAAAAGTTTGAAAGAAATCAACAATTAAATTCAAAGATCATGTACCGAATTTAATACATCTAGTTTGTTGCGTTATTGATTTATCATGTTCAAACAGACATAATTCCGAAGACGGTTTTTTCGGTCTAAAAAGCGAAGATTAATCAAAATCTAGAAGTCAAATTTTTTTGACGGTAAAAATTCTTTTCTTTCTATACTTCATATCCGAGAAAACAAAGAGAGGACTTCTAGATATTTCCATTTGTGCTGATACGTAGTTAATTCATTAAATACATTTCTGATTAATGAGTGTTATCTGCAATTCATCTTATGTAGGACTTTAAGAGTGTTCAATTGTTATTTAACCCCTTTCCCTACGATTTTATTTAACTTTTTAATTAGATGACAACACCCATTTGGGATATTTTTTATTATTTCTATCGATTTAACCTTTTGACTACGGGTACTTTCTTATATTTGTGGTTTATAAACCACACCCGCAGTTCAAGGGTTAAGATGGTAAAGGGTACTTGAGGTATGTAACGTTCAAAACACTGCTTTTCGATCCACTTTGGCTTACAAATCCGCTTAAATTTTGTTTCTAAGTAAATTAGAAAAAAGTTATAACAATTTTAAAATACTTTGTCTGAAGCAAAACCAATCAGAAAGAAATCTTTAAGTGCAGTTTTCTCAGAATTTCGTTTCTGATAAAATTCTAAAATTTGAAAAAATAATCTAATAGAGATATTAACTTGAAATTTTCAGCACATGTTTTAAATAGTATAAGCAATGAAATGAACTAAAATAATTTATTGTTCGTGAAATACTTTTTAATTTACAGGTGTTTTTAGAAAAATTAAGTTGTGAAATGCATATTTACACGTATTTTTACCCCTAATTTACTTGCATTTCAATTTTTTCTTGGATTTTACTTCATTTCATAGATCATTGTCCTCTATAGCTTGCGTGCAAAGAAAATTAGAATTCCTGCATTACAATTTGGAGTAGAGTAACCGTGTTTGTTAAATTTAATTAAAATTTACTACAAATTCCCATATTTCTGAAAAAATATTATATTTATCCGAAACTTTTTGGTGTTTTTTGTGTTTATAATTGATAATGAATACAAAAAAAACAAAAAAATATTATATTATACAAATTTTTCAAAAATTTTGTTCCGAACGTATGCGGTCACCTTAATTACGGATTTAAATAGCAAAAATTCTGTAATTCGATGTACGTGTCAGACCCGTTGTTGCGGGTTAAGGGGTTAAGTATAAAAATTGTTATATCATAGTTCGGTTCAATTGAACGTAAGTATCTGAAATATTAATAAAAAGAGTATTTCATTCAATTTTTCATTGAAAATTTACTTGCTCGGCAACTTCAGCTTCGCCACTTTTACTCGCTTGAAAGAGTATCAATCAATTATTCAACATCTGTCTTCCCAGACACGAAGTTACAGCGAGTTCGAAAATCGTTTAAAAGCTTCGAAAAAGATCTTGTGTTCTCGAAGTTTCCCTTCTCACAAAAGAACAATACAGCAACAAGGGGGAAAAAAAGGGAAGAATTTTTCTATTTTCGATTTTCTAGCTCAGATATAACGATCAATCAAAAGGATGCACGCGAAGTTTTCTTCTTGTCCAGAACTTCTCGGAAGTGGTCACTGGATATTTTACCATTTGTTGACACAATCGGAAACCTTTCAGAATTCTTGGCAGTCCATTTTTTTTTTTTTTTTGCTTCTTTGAAGTTAAACGGGGTTTTGGTGAATCCGTTTCTTATATGGCCATTCTCCATTTGATTTTTCCCCTTTTTTCCGCAACTGACAGTTAGTTCTACTTTTCCCTGTCTTTCGCTTTTATTTCACTTAATATTTCAGCACTTTTTTGAGTGAATGAACTAAGAGAGTTAGGTTCGATGTAAAAAAATTCGTGAACTCATAATTCTTTTTATTATTTTAGTGAGAACTATTTGAAGTAAATTGGATGAAGTTTATATGATAAAATTAATTATTTCATAATTGATGTTTTGATAAAATTAAAGATTCTTGTGTTTTTATTTGATTTCAATTCAGAAATTGTTTGAATGAATGAACTAAGATATTTAGATTCGGTGTAAAGATATCATAAAGTCATCATTTTTTTATTAATTTAGCAAGAACTATTTATGAATAAATTTGATAGAATTAATTATTTAAAAAATGATAATTTAATTTGAATCTGAATTTTATAATGACGGTGTGTTAGATAATTTTATAAAACTAATGTGATTCTTTTGTTTTTATTTCATTTAATTTCAGCACTTTTTTGAGTGAATAAACTAAGATCCAGGTTCGATGTAAATACATCATAAACTTAAAAATTTTTGATTAATTTATTAAGAAATATCTACGAATATATATAATAAAAAGTATTCTTTAAAACACACTTTTATTAATGAACTAAAATGATGACATTTTATATTTTAATTAATTTCTATCTTTTAATCTTTAATTAATAATTCATTATTATAAAAATTGAGGAAGCTTGAAGAAAATTTTCTAAAACTCTTCACCAGATGGCGCCACCTATGGAATCAAAATTGAATGAAATCGAACGATTAACTGATAATTGGGTAAAGAAAATATTAAAATGGTGTATTGTCATCGAGAACACACAAGCGTACAAAATTAAAAAATGGAGGTCAGGGCCCCTTCAAATATTACGTAAGCATGTTTTTGGTAATTTTTGACCCCCCCTCCCCCCCTTGTCAGCAAAAATAAGCAAATCGCAAATCCCCCTCTTATAATTACGTAAGCAAAAAACTGCACCCCCCATTCTTTTTTTTTTTACAAAACGTATAACAGTAATAATCCAATTTTAGAAATTTTAGGACTTCATTCAAATAAAAAAAACTCTAACTCGGCTTAAAATGAAAAAAAAAAAAAAAATGCATGTTTAATTTCCTTACAATTTTGTTTAAGAAAATTTCTTAGTTTATCACAGTTTTAAAAGAACATAGATATATTTTAAATTTAATTTTGCACATGACCATCATCTATTCAGATGCTGACCAAGGTTGCTCAAACCATTTTTCCATATCTGATATTATATATTATATTGCTTCACCCTTCTGTTACTATTTCATCGCTTTCTTCTTGGAAGGAATCTTGATAAACTTCTTCTTCGTTAATTTTTCCCAATTCCCCCTATTCTTTTTAAGCATGTGACAAAAAGTCTAAACTTTTAGTAATCACTTTTATATCAAAAGCGTAAGTTGTTGCATAAAAGTAAATGAAAACTTTCTTTTCCAATAAAGCTCAAAACACTTTTATAACTGTCAATTACACTATTGTAACTACATAAATTTGAAAGGTAACAATCATTATAATATGTAAAAGTTTTTTAATCTAAAACATAAGAAGTGAAAAAAATTGAATCTTAGATTGGTGAAAGATTCATTTTTAAAGTATTTTCATAATCTTTTATTGTTATTTGTTATTTAATATTTTATTCAAAACGCAAAGTCGTATTCGAACCACTTCATTTCCTAGATTATTACTTTTGAAAATTGAAGATACTTTCACTTTAAGATTGCATTAGTAAAGATAATTTATCTATTAAATTATAGAAAGATGTTAATTTTAACACTTTATTACATATTACAATGTCAGTATACTCTACATATTTTAATAATTGTAGCGATTATTAACAAGAATAAGTAAAGTTATTTCATACCAAGTTAATTATGAATTTAAATTTATGATAAAATACGCTTAACATTTTAAGAATAAATTAATTATAATTACCTCTATAAAATAATCAAGAAAAACTTTTTTTTTCGTTGCCTTTCGCAGTTCTTCCTGAGCTCTTTTTAACACTAACTCCTCTAGCTCTTTATCATTTTTAGAAGAATTTTTATACAGCCGCCACACACATCATTAGTTTTACATTGAATATCCTTCAAAGGTTTATCTGATGAAGACTTTTTGAAACTTTAAAAAAAATGTGACACAATATTTCTCGACATGAATTGACTTGTTTTATGTACTGTGTGGTTTTAAAATCTCCCGAGACACCAGACAGTAGAGCTGTCGGCCACTATGGTTACAAGGGTCAACCACTTCAGAGAGGGGTGTGAAGTGATTAGTTTGGTTTTGGAACAAATTGGCGAAAGAATCGTTCATGAGAACGAACGAAAAAATGTGCATAATGTTGTCGCAGGAAAACAACATCATTAAGATCAGAAAAGATCGAAGAAAAACAATATTATTTTTAAGCAACATCGAAGAAAATTAACGCATAATAGAAAGAAAAAATTAGCATAAAAACAATTAAAAACTTTTTCATTTTCCAAATAATGAAAAAAAGATCTTCAAAACAATTATCCACTTAACTCTCATCGGATATTAACAGCTACTAGCTGCATGGCCGGGCGTTGCACGAGTAATCTTGAATAATGGGATATTCCCGGGCGGAGAGAAGTGAGATCACGTGAGGCCTAGGGATCCATATTTTCATATGCCCGGCTCCGTTTTTTTCCCCAACAAATATTGACACTTACTTTCCCCAACAAATGTTAATATTCTTTCAAATCTAGTCTTTTTATTAATAATTTTAAATTCCCGCCTCCGGTTTATTTTTTTACACATATTGTCGCTAACGTAAACGTTACGTTCCCCCCAGAACGTAAAAAAATCCTTTGAATCCTATATTGTTTAATTAAAATGTTTTAATCCAACCTTTAAATTACCTTATAGTTAATAACCCAGCGTTTCTCGGAATCCATATTTTTTCATATGTCCGCCTCTGTTTTTTTCCCTACAAATATTGCCACTAAGCTTCCCCAACAAACGCAAATCTGTTTTGAATCCTCTCTTGTTGGATTAAAACTTTCAGTTCTAGCCTTTTTACTACCTTAAAGCAGTTTGGTTTGAATGAAAACACGAGAATTCTTATGCTTATAAATGAAAACAGATTGGCATGATATTTGTTTTGCAAAAGAAAAAATAAAACGAAATAAAAAACAGAAACGATAAACGATTTAATAGTACACTAAACTGATAAATTAAACACCAGAAACATATATTTTCGTCTTGCCCGTATTTGAATAATAATGAAAAAAAACGGATAAAAATGAATGAATATTTTCCTGCAACAAACATAAATGTTGCGAAACACTGTACGACAAAAAAAGAAAGAAAAATGCAGGAAAACGATTTTGGACCATTGTTAATAAATCCAAACACAGAAGCTCGCTCAAAAAGAAATACCAACTTCCGTTAAATAAATTTTAAAAAATGCGACATCGGATGCGAAAACTAATAATAGGGAAAAAATCCGCCGTGAATGAATTCACCATGCTGCCAATAGATGGCAGCACGTCAATTCATTCATTTTGACATTTTTAATTAATATCTTTTTAACTAATTACAATTTCAGAATTTAAATACTCGAAATGGATTCCTTGGATTATTGGAATGGATTATTTTCCATCTTTTGGTACGTACGGCTAGTTTCAGGATTCAGTGGTTCGTGAGAAGATAGAAGGACATACATACATACATACGTCTGTTGACGTTCGAATTTTAATAAGATAGATGAAATTGATTAGTGGAAAAAACATCCCAGAGAAGAAACGAAAAAGAAAAAATGAACTATTATTTTTTAAAAATACTCTGAGAACCCAAGGGCAAAAAGAGGTCGAGTGATTAGCAGACTTGATGTTTACGAAGGATTTGCGGTTTGAGAATATTCGTTATTTTATTTTATTTCCTCTTTCAATGAGATTGTTTTTTTTTCAGTGCATACTAAGAAAATGTAACTTCAAGGAGTATATATTTTTTTTATACACGAAATTTTCAATGAGTTTCAAGTTTGTTGTAACGTGTTTATTTGTGCTTGCTTGGAAACTCGTATTGTCACAATACAACATATTGGTCCCTTTCATTCCAATCTCTTCATTGGAAATAGTAGCAAGTTCTCAGAAATAAGCCATTGTGTTCAATGAACATTCATCCTATCTATCTGTGTTTTTCTTATGTGGTTAAAATTCTTGACCTCAGAACATCATTGAAAAAAAAATCAAACTTAATTTTCTTTTCCCAAATTTAATTTTTTGAATTAAATTATTTTTGCAAGTTACAAGAGATTTTCGGAAATAAAGTGATTTTAATGTGTTACGTAAGCATCACTCATACCCCCTCCCCCCTTTTCAGCAAAAATAAGCAAATCCCAAACCCCCTTCCCCCTTAGGTGCTTACGTAATATTTGAACGGCCCGTCCTGAGTGAAAGATCGATTAAAAGTCGCATCTTTAGAAACATTAAACAAGTTAAATAAAAGTGTTTAAAACTCAAAATATTTGAATCAGTAATTGAGAGAAAAAAAAAAGATTTACAAATATTATCGAATGGCTATTAAAGGTGAAAAGGATTGAGTCACTTGAAAATGATTTTAACCTGTTAACGCCGAGCGTCCATTTATAGAACAATTACATTTCACTTCCATGGCTAAACCAAATGCATTCCATTTTTTATCATTTCGTTTTTCTAGCAAGCCAATAGGTATGAAGATATTCCAAAAGTGCAAAAAACTTTCAATTGGTGTATATCACCAGTTAGCCAGATTTTAAAGTCAATTAAATATTATTGACTTCAATATTATATTTATTTTGAAATTTTTTGATTTGTCCTTTGGTTCATTTTTGAGGTAATTCAAGGAATCAAAAAGTAATCTTTATTTTTTGATATTTTGCCTTAGTTTCAAAATCTTTAATATTTATGTAAAAAAGTTTTTAAAAATTATTTTCTACCTATTTTTTATATTTTTTTCTAAAAAAATTTAAAAAAAAGAAAGAAAAACGTAAGAAATTTTCTTTCTCGGTATTTAATTTTATTTTATGATGATGTTTAAACATAATTTAATAAAAATTTATTGAAATTTATGCTTTAAATTAACTTGTGTGTTAACGGATCTAATTTTGTTTAAACGACGAAGATGACACCTAAACTGACTCCCAAGTCTTCAAATATTTCTATATCAACTGATGATATGGTTTGATTTGTAAAATGCATGATGATGCAGTTATCAATTGCAAAATAATAAAAATAAAAAGATTTTAAAATTCACTTTTATTAGTTTTCTAAAAATTAGAAAATATATTTTCATTGAAAAAATAGCAAAAACAAGAGGGTTAGATAGATATACTGTAAGTAAATTGGAATTTTAATCACATTCAAAATATTTTTTTATTATTTATATATGATTATATATGACACGTGAATATCTAAGATATTATTTATATATTCATATATTTTCTATTGAATTTTCTATCTTTTTATATTTATTGTGGCTTAAGTTCCTTATCCAGAGGCGGCCCGTGGCCCCAAAATCCTGGGTGACGAAAAAGCGAGAATGTAAAGGAAAAAAAATGTTTTAAGGGACTAGGGAAATAAACTCATATACTTTTAAAATATGTTGATTGTATTATTTTAGTTACAGAAAGATCACTATATAATCTCAAATAAATTCGAAGTTTAAAAATTCTCACCATAATATTGTTTAGTCATGTTTGCAGGTAAAACGTGCATATTTCTAAGTAAAAGTTTATTTGAAATTTAGAATGCAGACATTATAGAATTTAAAAAGTAAGTTGGTTGGAGGGCGCCATATTGTTTCCTTGTCCGGCTGGTCAAGTTATTTCGGGCCACTTCTGTCTTTATCGTACTGTTATCAGCGCCTTAGGTTTTAAGATTTTTTTCTTTCACCTCGAGATTTATGATAAAAAAATACAGTCGGACCTCTATTTTGCGAACTTTTCCTTGGAACCAAGAACATTTTTCGAATTTCTTCGTAAAATAACCTCCAAATAGCGAAGTGCATTCTCTATTTAACGAGCTTTTTCATGTGATACAATATTTTTTTCTCTCTATTTCTCAAAATATTTCCGAATATTTCAAACTTATTTTTTCCTTTAACACATTTTATGGTGATCAATGATCTTGAGCTGGTTTTACCAGTCTGAATTGGATATTTTTGACAATGTGAAAAATAAAAACAATACAGCAATGAATTGCGATGATGACGATGATGATGAAGATGGAAATGATCATGATGCAGAAATCAACAAACCTTCGTGTGATGAAATGCTAAAATCATTTGAAACAATCCGACGCACAGTTTGAAGAAAACACGCCTGAAGGGGGTTTTCGTGCATTGCAAAGATGCGAGACGTATTATGAGAGAAAACACTTTTTCAAACAAAAAACTCAGACAAAATTAACAGACTTTATTGGTAATTAAATTTAAAGACGTATGTGATAATGTATGCTTATAATTACTTGTTATAAAAAATGCGATAATGTCATTAAAATTCATTAATTTTAATATAAAATTATTTTTCTAAAATTGAAAATACAGCGTATTCCCGGACAATGTTTTGCTTTATTCTTGTTTTCCTTGCAGATTTCTTTTTGATGGGTAAGATATATAAAACAAATAGATATTAATTTACAAAATAAAGGTGTGATTAATTACTTTTTTTAAAAATATTTAATGTTTATGAATTTAAAATCTGTTTTGTGTAGTTGAAAGTATTTTAAAAGGTGATTTTTTATTCTATTTAAGAATCTATTTAAAGAATTGTCCATATACCGAACTTTTTTTCGGGATTTAGCGACTTCGTTAAATAGAGGTCCGACTGTATACTTTTTACATTCTAGTGCGTTATTAAAAGCGTATGTTTCAAAAAACTTTTTTAATTTTCCTTTTTTAATACTTTTTAGTTTTAATTTCTTTTCTAATTCATTATTATAATTGCTATGGAATGTTGTAATCAACTTTTCTCACATTCACCATCAGATGACCGCCTCTCACCTGGATCAAAATTAGATGAATGAGGCAGCGGTGGCCTAGTGGTAGGGTCTCGGCCTTGAAGCCTAGTGGTTCCAGGCTCGAAATCCGATTCCTCCGAGCATCCGCCGTGTATGGGGCCTTTTGCACGGTAAATCATACGTAGAGGACCAAACGTCCTCACGCTGGTGTAGTGCGGATGTTTGAAGAAGGGTCTGCCAGCTCAGGTGTCGTCCTCGTCATCTGACCCAACGCCATCCTGAACCCCGATACTCATGACTACTAGAGTCACCACATCGGTTTTAACCCTTTCACACCGAGCGTAGCGGTTTCGGGCGGTCGAAGAATCTCCCCTTAAAAGCAACGAAGGCCGGTCTGAGGCGGTTGGCTTCTTTTGAGGGGAGGGGAATCTCTGAGATCGCTTAGGAGATAAACGCGTGTAGGGGGGGTCAAATTATCCTTGCCCATTTCCTTGCGCCTAAAGGGAAGGTTATAGCAGGGGTGGGGTTAATGACCACCAAGGTTGGAAGAGTAAAATTCATGTCGCTTCCTCCCAAAAATATTAGTTCATTAATTAATGTATAATTAATAAATTAATTATATATAGTGTTATATAATCCTATCAAGAGTATTAACTCTTTGTGGACAGGTACGGCGTTTAATGTGAGCCACAGTTCACCGATTTCGAGATTCAGGTGTAGGAAATCCAGTTAACGAAGAGGGTAGCTGATAAAATTCGAACACAAATGTGTGTATTATCCAACCCCTCATCTTTTTACACTATAAAAAAATGAAGTTTTATGTAATTAAATAAACACAGGGTTGGAAGAAATAGGATGGCGTATAAAGTGCGCCAACCTGATGTGAGTGTTCTAAAAAGTTACCTGTCCGCAAAGGGTTAATCTCGATTTTTGAGAAAATTGTTCGAAAATTATGTCTTTGGGTCGCAAGAGGATATTAGAAAGTCGAGGGGCGATAGTTATATTTCAGATTCATTCAATAGTCATTTTAATGTGAAGTTATTTTTTGTCTAATGAATTCTGGGAAGGAGTACTTTTCAGAAATTAACTTTGTTCAAAAATTAAATCTTGGTAATTTTTTTTTTAAAATCTGAATTGCTTCGTTAACTCTAAGAAATAAGACAATTTGGGATATTTCATTCGAAACTAACTAATTTTAAAGTCGGAACGTCTAATTAGTTTAGTCAATTGTAGAGTCCGACAATTTTGATATTAATCGCAGAAAATTTTGATTAACATTTTGTAGCACAGATACAGATAAAACGTAAAATGTTCCCAGAAAAACGCGGCAGATAGTTTGAGCATAGGCTTCAAATAAAGGGAAACGAGAAAAATATTGAGAAAAGCAGTTTTTGAATAACAGGACCGAGACAAATCGAATACAGTTAGTAACCGCAAACCGTGTTACTCCTATCCTGTCCAAGCATCCAGGAACTTTGAACAACAATCGCTGCAATACCTCGAATACTGAAGCCGAGGCCCTAGTAGCCACTGCCCGACCCCTTCTGTATGAGGTAAGTACTATCAATGGAAGGGGTAACACAACCCCACCATTACTGTACCACCAGGAGAAGCGAGAACCCCCTCACTTATCCGGCGGCTTCTCATGCACGTACTCGTGGTGCCTCCTGGTGGGAGGAATAGAGTAAGTCAATAATTCTCAGCAATGCAAGATTGAAAAGATAAATTTCAAACTAATCATGTGTGGGGCTGGAAATAGGGGGAACAAATGTATCGAACAATCCAAAATTGCTTTCGCGAAGTGACAGTTTGAATTTTATGTTTGAAGAATCCGAATGAGAAATGAAGATGAAATAAAAAAAAAATGTGAATATATTTTTATTTAACTTCGCTTGTTTCATATTTGTAAAGATGGAACTTTGTAAACTATTTCACACAAACCTCTAATTAATATGCTAGAGTTTTGGATTTCTGTACACTTATGTATTCCCCATGAAAATACTCTATTTTTAATAATTTCAGAAATCAGTTAGTTATTTATTAGTTAATTAGTAATTAATTTAATTACATTTTTACTCTTTACTAGTGGTTAATTTGAGAAAAAACTTATTTCATGATTCCATAATATTTAAAATAATGGTGATAAATTATAGATGAAAAGCATAAAATAATTAAAATGAAAAAATCTACCTCTAAGCACTTTTATAAAAGTGTGTTTTGAAAATTTTTTTCATCAAATTCATTTTCTCTATAATTATTCACAATAAATGTGAATAACCAAAAGGAACACGTATGTAATTTTTGATCCTCAGTTTGATGTAAGTTAATACCAATGAACGTTTCCTAAACTCTTTTTACCACCATAGAAGAAATGGCAATCATTGTTACTGGAACTACACTGTAAAAAAAATCCCGTAAAATTTACGGTTTTAAACTGGCAGCTGGGTTGGTTGTGCAAAACCGTAAAAGTTACGAAGTAAATCCGTAGTCACAACGGTTTTTTACCGTATGAAATTAAGTTTTCTCCGTAAAAATTAAGTCATCGAAGTAAGTGACGTCATCGACTGAGTTGAGTTGTTTTTCTCCTTCTGTTCGAGTTGAAATGTGCTGATGTGTATTATAACTTAGGAATATTAATTAATCAAGTCTTAATTATTAATTTCAATTAGTTTAATTAATATAGTTCTTAATTGAACTTACTTGGACGATTTCGATGCAAGATGGTGACAAAGCTTCTAACTCCTCCGAGCCGGGGATCGAAACCGCGTTCTTAGAAACAAAATGCAGTCGCTCTAACCACTAGACCACCGGAGACTCCATAAAAGGAAGTAAAAATAATCTATTTGAGTTTTAAAGTCACTATAGTTCTAGTGGCGCCACCGAGTGGTGTAAAAATCAACTATTGCCAGAACACGTGTTTTAAGGTTAGCTTTCATGAGTGACAACAGGTTACTGCAACATGTGTAAACAATAGCGGAGATGGAACCCTATTAAAAACATGAAATGAATGCAATAAAATTACATTTAAGAAAAGGGAAAGTTATCATACGGAAAGCAATACCGTATGACGAAAAATAGAATTTGAACTGACGGTTTTAAACCGTTTATGGCTGGAGCGGAAAACGGTGAAAAACCGTTTTGTCAACAAAACAGCTTTAAACCGTCAAATATACGGAAAAAGTCCGGGGAAAAACGGATATTTTTTACAATGTAAATGTTATTTTAGAATCTTAGATGAAAATGTTAATTATTTTGTATTCTTTAATTAAATTACAAATATGCAGAACTATTAGCATTATATCTAACTACATTAGAAAAAATGGGTAGAAAAAATTCAACTAACACATATACTAAATCAACTTTATAGGCAAATTCGCCAGTCTGTTAGGAAAAATTGAATCGAAATTATCACAGTCTGAAATCTATTTTGTTAAAAGCACAAACACTGTTTCATTCGAAGTCACATCGACATCAGTTGATTTATATGAAAATGATTGATTAGCGTACGAATCTACTTTTTCAGTACTTTCAATGCTTTTAATTTATTAAAAATAACAGTGAAGCAAGTCTTTTCTGATTTTCTAACCTATTAATTTCGATCCTTTTCATCAAATTTTGTAAACAGGATCATTTAAAAGCAATCTAAAATGTCTGAGGCGGAAACATTCTGGTACTGATAGAATTAACAGGTCAATTTTTGCACAATATGAATCTTTATCGTATGCCAAAAACATATCTAGATATTGCATTCGATTATAAGAATCTTTAATGGTTCGCAAAAATAACAACAGAATATTTTAATAAACTATAAAGAATTCATATCAAATCAGGAAAAAGAATAGGTAAAACTTCAGAAAACATGGAAATTAATAACTAAATAAAAACCTTACGTTTAAAGTTATCATAAGCAAAAAGTGCTCAGTCAGGTGTGTTTTGGATAAAACCTGATTGACTAGACGCCAACAAATAATAGCACTGGCATTGAAAAATCATGCAAAATAGATCAAATTTCTAGCTTCTCAAACATGAAACCCTCGTCAGGAGGTACGTCACGTCATCGGCGATGAGGTCACGAAGCCATTTTTGTATCTTTAGTGGAAGAGAGAACCTGCTTATTAGTTGCAACTTCCCATCCTCATACTCGAGATGCCTCCTTTCCTCTCCCCGGTTAAACATGCTTGGATGTGAGGATGATCATTTATCCATACTTCCAAGCGTACTAACTTCCAGTTCGAAATATGAGGCCATGGTGGCCTAGTGGTAAGGTCTTTGCTTCGGGCGGAAGGGTCCAGGTTTGGAACCCGATTTCACTGATCATCAACCATGTATGTGGGCCTGGTGCGCATTGAATATGACGTCTTGGATCAAATATCCTCTCGATGGTGTGGTGCGGAAGTTTGGAGAGGGGGTGGTAGCCAAGGCTTCGTCCTCGTCATCTGACCGCGATTCAACATTACGAGGTCCGTTCCGAAAAAATTGCTTCAAAACGGGACTTTAACAAAATTTAATCCCTGCGAATTTATTTAATTTTCTAATTAGATCATGCGTCGTATTCAGGGCATTTATTGTTATTTCTATTCATATAACAATGTAAAGGACACCTTACGCGTTAAATGATTTTCGTTTATTAAAGTAGTCACTACTTTGACTTAATTGCATATTTAAAAATCAAGAGTTCTTTAATTCGCTGCTTGAGTCAGATATCTCATTGTAGGCCGGATGTTCCCAGTCTGTGATGCACGTACCTCTGGGGTTATTACCCTACTGATGTGGGCACCACGAAATGTGGATGAGTTGCTCAGATTTCATATGAAGGAACTCGCCCGCCTAGGGTTACATAAATGGGGGGGGGGCACAGTCCCTCCTCCAGTGATAGTACGTGCCTCCTACGGGAGGGGTAGGGCCGTGAGGCTGTGTTGGCCATTAGGACCCGACCTCAGTACTCGTTTCTATTGCAACGACTGTCATTCAGATTTCCTGTATGCCTAGGCAGGTCGGGGTGACTGTACTTATGGCTATGGTTACCCCTGGGGTTACGCGAAAGCAATATTGGTATTGTTTAGCAACGAATTTGGAAACCCTCCGCGCTTTTGCATATGCGCCGGGCGGAGTTATTTTCATCAAAATAGGGGGAAAGTTAAGAATGGGAGGGTGATGTTTACAAAGAACTCCGGGAGGAAATGTGCTCATATGGCTCATTGCCTGACACCCCTTTCCTGTGTAAAATCGTCCAAAGTGGTAGTCTCGGAATCCGTTGCTGAACAGTAATGGCGGGAAGAAGAAAGCATAGGAGAATAAAATGTAATAAGAGGCATAGGATTTTGTTTCCCCACGTTCGTATTAAAAGTGAAAAGTGTGCAAGTCCGAATGCCTACTGGGTAGCAGCGAAAGAAGATTACAAAGAACTCAGTGTTAAAGCTATAAATTATTTAATACCTTTCACGAGCACATAACTTACGGAAAGAGTGTTCTCGTCTTTATGGGCATATTACGAACAAGTATCGCAGTAAGCTTGAGACAGCTCCAGATTCTATCTGTCTGTATTTGAACCTAATTTTACAGAACTCATCTCCATGAGACAAGCTCAAGGAGATGAGCTCAAGATACTCAAGCTCTTCTTCCACTCCAACAGTTGATTATTACGGAGAGTAATTGTCAGCTGTTCCTGTAAGGTAATACGAAATTATTTTAATACTAGAAAATCACCCGTCATGGTATGACGGATGCAAATTGCCTCTTCATTCGAGAGATTTCCCGTCAAATATATATATATATATATATATATATATATATATATATATATATATAATGTTTTCGTTGTTGCAGTCATAAAATAGCCGAGTTGTTAATCAATTTGCTTTATTATAAAAATATTTTGGAGAGTGACGGGCATACCAACATCTTAGTTGAAGTTTTTTGTAAAAGTGTACAGAAAATCCCCGATTCTCTCAGATAAGGGAATAACAATATAACACGTGATCAAAGTGGAGGGAATATTGGCTAATTTTAATAAATTACGTAAGCTTTTTAGGGAAAAAGTCTAGTGCCAAGGAGACGCGTCATGATTTTCGGTGGGCATATGAAAGCGATTAAAATATTCTTTTAGGAATAAATATGCCAAAACGAGAGATTTAATATACCTCCAGCGCGGGAAATAGAACAAAACTGGAGTTTAAGAAAAGTGATTTTGGAATACATTAAGACTTTAAAATATATAATATTAGAATTTGAAATAAAATTAAGTGAGATTATTACATATATATATGCGAGAGAAATGTTTAACATTGATTGAAAACAAATAAAATAAACATATGCTTTATGACAGGAAATATATATTTTTTATTTACATATTTCTTTATTCAAAAAACCTCTCGGTCTAAAAAAATCTAGAAAATCTAGTAGATATAATCTAGATAGATAGAAAATCTAGTTTCAAAACAAAGCACTTCTCTGCTTGTCAAACGTTGCCAAAAAATATTATCAAATTATATCATCACGATTGCAATAATTAATGAGATGCATCCTGGAGGCTAAACTATACCACGCGCATGATATACAACTGACGTAATTTACTACTTTCTATTAAAAAACGGAAATTACTTTGAAATATATGATTAATATAATTTAAAATTTCTCGGGAACTATTGAGGATAGCGAGATAAATTTTATATCAATCGATAAAAAATTTTATTTCACTAATTTAGAGCTATTAAATTTGAAATTAGAACGAGAGTTACTCTTTTAAATTTAAAATTACTGAAATTTAGGTTCTCTAACAATGAAATAATGTTGTTTAACGTCTCGCAGTGCTATGGCTCGAGTTTTATTGTTGGTGACGTACATACCTTTACATACATACGTTGGTGACGTACATACATACCTTTGTTTTGAGTTGAACTAATACTATTGTAAAAATGAAATAATGGAATGGTAAAAATAATAAAGAAAATGCCTTACAAATGTTATTTTAAGTCGGTTGATTCTTAAGCTAACCTAAGCTCTTAACCCTTTGCGGCGCAGTGTGCCAGCTGATGGCACACCTAATTTCACTCCGTTAAATTCAACTATAAATGGAAAATAATAGGTTTAGGATAGGGCTAATAGTACTCCTTTTAGAATATATATATAGCAGCCTTATGAAATTTGGTTTCGGAATAGGAATTATTAGAGATAAAGTATGGGAAAATTCCTTAACTCGGAGATAAGAAATTTTTTCAGTTCTGGACGTTTACAATTTTAGCAAATTAACTCGAAAATTTTCCTCCAATATTCTTGAAGTTATAATTTATGATTTTCTGTTGGATTCAACAATATTTTTTGAGTGTATCAAGGTGGCTGTATCTAAGGGGGTTCGCATATGAGGAAGGTGACCCCAAAGGGGGACGACCCCCTCGGAATGAAGTAAGTTTTTAGAAATTTTTTTGTAGATTCTGTGTCTGGATAATAAATTAAACCCATTCATGATGTTTTTTCATCATATTTCAAAAACATTTAATGTCTTGCGCTGCGAAGGGCTGACGTTATTAATAAAATTTTTGGATGCGGGTTGTGAAGATAGCCCCAAATGGAGCTTAGATATGACATTAGAGGATACGCAAAAATAAAAAGACTAATTAAGGGGTACTTGAGAGGAAAAAGTTTGGGAACCTCTGGTGTCGGCGAAGGGGTTAACTGAACTATTCTATTATGATCAGAAGGTGGTAAAATGGAACAGATGCGATACAAAACTCTCCTGGATTTTATCTTGAAGCTAATTTATATAAAGTGAAATGCGATTCATCTGAGAATGTATTACTCCTTTCACTTGTGCCCCTTTCCCAAATGTCTCACAAGTAATTCACTGGTAAACATAATAAATAGTAGATAAGTGGCAGCTCGGGCAGGCCAGGTTCTGGGATTTTTACGCATATATTTGTCAGGAAACTGTTGTATCCTTGATATCAATATTTGAAGACAAGTGTCTATCTGACATCATCTCATCATCTGGTTTACAGACTTCTATTTTGTTTATAGGATAAAGTACACGAAAGAAGTTTTTCGCGAGCAGATTGTTCGTGGAAATTTCTAATGTAATTTTTAATACAAACGAATAGAACATTCATTACTATAACTGCTTCCATGTGTGATCGCCATCTCTCAAATATTGCAATGAATCCATATTTCAAACAAGAGCTCTTTGAAACCTTTATATCAGAAATAATTGTGAAACAAAATACAGTAAACTCTCGCTACAACGATATCCGATGCAACGATAAATCCCTCTACAACAGTAAAATTTTGCGGTCCGGGTGCATTTGCATAGAACATAATGTTAATATCCCCTCAATATAACGATATTCACTACAGAAATAAACCCCTGTATAACAATGTTTTTTTAAAAAATATCAACACCATTTTCTTCCTCTGTAACAATATTTCTGTTTCCAAATACCTGGAAGTGAAAGATCATACCACCCAGAGAGTTTCCCTTCTCGGAAATGGATACATCAACTTAGTCTACTTGAAGGCAACAGGTGTTACTCTGTTAATGGCTCATGACTACCACAGAACACTTTAACAAATCAAATGCTTTGCTGCTTTTGGCGTGGTGATTCGAAGATTCCATGGAAGCTCTGTTCAATTTCTAAATTTCTAACGATTCTGAGTTTCAATCGAAAAATTTGATATTCTTTCATTCACGTATGAATTCTCAACTAAGATGACAACTAGAAGGCAACTATCCTTTCCGGATAAACTGAACATAATTAAACAAATTGATGATGGAATGAAGCAGGTTGATTCAGCCAAGAAATACGGATTGGCGCAAACTACGATTGTAACTTTCCCTGAAGAATTGAAACAGGGAACGAATTGAAGAGGCTTGCCTTTTTTTTAAATGTATATAGTTGTATTTGTCCACATTAAAAGAACCAAAATTTAAGTTTTTTACATAATAATTATATCGCCCCTCGATATAACAATACATCCCTCTATAACAATATTTTTATTTGGTCCCCAAAGTATTGTCGTAACGAGGTATTACTGTATTTGAACACGGAATACACAAAGTTATTGGATTCAGAGAATAGCATGAAATAGTTAACAAAAACATAAGTATCAGATTTGAACAACACGAAAGAAGTGTTTCGTGAGCAGATTTTTCGTGGAAATATCTAATTTAATTTTTGATACAACCGAATACAACATTCATTACTATAACTGCTTCCATTTGTGACCGCCATCTCTCAAATATTGCAATGAATCCATATTTCAAACAAGATCTCTTTAAAACCTTTGTATCACAAATAATTGTGAAACAAAATATTTGAACACGGAATACACTAAGTTATTAGATTCAGATAATAGCATGAAATAGTTAACAAAAACATAAGTATCAGATTTGAGCAACATATTAACATTTCAGCCTCAAACTTTTTTTAAATATAAGAAATCAACTGCATGACTACTAAATACTCGATGGACAATATATTTCCATATTTTAAAATTTCAGTTCAAGTTCAGACATCCTCAAATTAAATATAAAAATGAAATCTACATCATATTACGATGGTAAGCTACAATAAATTTTTATATAAGCACACTCAACAGTTCAAGTAGATATTAGCGATTTCATGCACTTCATTTAATCCTTTTATTTCATTTCTTTCTCAATCACCAGTGCGTTCAAAACTGAAATAAACTGACTATTTTTCTTTTTGAATCGAAGAAAATTTTTTTCAAAAAGCCGATGAGTTGTTGTTTTCTGATATAAATCTTTTTAATGCATATTTTTGACATTTCAATTATAGATTTCTGAATATTTTAAGATAAAAATTCTCTATCTTCTTCTATTTTAAGAGAAGAAAGTCTGTAAAGCCGGATTCCTTTCTACATTTCTTCTAAAATTCTTTTTTCAAATGACTTTAAGCGTAACTTAGTTATCGATTTCATCTAAATTTTTTTAAAGACAAGAATGTTATTCGTCATTTCATAATTAGTATATTAAATATCTCTAGTATTTTTTATCATTTTAAAAATCCTGTAACTTTTAGATATAAATATTTTCAATTGATCTCATACTTTTAGTGATTTAAAAACATTCAGGGATTCTTTTCTTCTCTATAAACAATTTCAATAAAATTTCAAAAGTCATATTTATTTTAGAATTAATTTAAGTATTGAATAGTATGGATAATATGGATATATTATCTAATCGTATTAATAATATTCTTATAATAGGCAAATGAATTTCTTAGTTTTGTCTATTATTCAAACAAACTAAAGATTAATAATTAGGAAGCAATTTTTTTCCATTTACTCATCTAAAGCTCTTAAAGTTTAATAAGAAAATATGACAAATCATTGCCATGTTTGCAGATATGGAAAAAGTCTTTTTTGTATAAAGAATTACATTTTAACACTGACATCATTTGTAGCATTTACTAAGTAAACAACACACTTGCACAATACTAAGTAAACAACACACTTGTACAATACTAAGTAAACAACACACTTGCTATAATACATATCCATATTATTCTTTTAAACCTACTCTATTTTATCTACTACTAACGATAATACTTCCACTAGAGTCAAAAGGGGATAATCATTCACTCCTAATTACCACAAAATCGAATGTCACGCGAAACCATCACTGACCAAAACATCGTCACCTCAACCGACCCCACGTCCATTTTTCATCACAGCTTATCACCCTTCCCGCACTGTCATATGGACCAAAATGGGCAGAAGGCTCCGCAGAGGGCAGGGGAGAAAGCAGAACCAATCACCATCGATTCATGGTCAACACACTTGTTACATCACTGGAAAAAATTTCAAAACCCAAGATGTATCAAAGACACAATTTCACTCACCTGATATTCTGAATCTCCGACCTTCCCACTGGTTGCTGTAGTACACCCACATTCCTGGTTACTTCACCGAAAGGGGGAGGCCCGACCACTTGCTTCTGCTCGAAAGTCGTTTGGTGAGGAAAAATGGAAGGAATATGTGAAGAGACGGAGAGAGGATAACTGCGACTGCCGTGGATGCTGGATTGATTCTGGTTGAACAGGGGATTAGGGACTTCGATCGCAACGCCGTCTGTCGGTCTCCGCTGGAGTCTGTCCGGCTCCCTTTGTGCTTTTTTTCATTTCATTTCTTTCCTCCGGAAACACAAACGTTAGGGTTAGGGTTAGCGACTGAGTTAATTTGCCACCCGCTGTTGTTTCTGGAGTGAACGGGAAAAGTGTATTTCATCAGCGGTGGGATGGGGAGTTTTCCTGGAGAAATAAATTCATTTGGGATGTCGAGAAACATATTAAAAGAAGAGTTAGTTTGCCGAAAGAGCTCCCAGTTGGATTAGGATAGATATGAACAATTTTGGAAATGAGGGTTTTTCGAAATGATTTTTTTTTGAGTAAATGAAAAAGGTAATAATAAAAATTTTATTTCATTGTAGTTATTAAATAATGAGTTATTAAGTTAATGCCAAAATTAATTGAAATCATCGATTTCAATAAATTTCTATTAAATTCTGCTTAAAACATCAATATTAAAATAACTGTGAAGTAAAATTAAATTTCGAAAAAGAAAATTTCAGGGATTCTTTCTATATTTTTTAGAAAAAAATGGGTAGAAAATATTTTAAAAGCTTTTTTACATAAATTTTAAAGATTTTTTAAATAACAGTAAAATATGACAATTAAAGGTTATTTTCTAATTCCCTGCATTATCTCAAAAATAAACTAAAGGAAGAAACTTCAAAATGACAACACTTAGAGTAGGAAATCTGGATAACTGGTGGTATATGCTAGCTGAAAATTGTTCAGGAGTTTAGGAATAAATATTGACTTCATAGACAAAGCAAAAATGAAACAAAGGGATACGATCGGTTTATCCTCGGAAGCGAAAATGTCCTCAAATGAGGACATCAAGAGACGCAAATCCACAACAATGGAATTATAAATAAAGGTCCAAGTTATGATTTCAAGTACAGGGCCGGTAGTGAAGAGGATGAATTTAAAAATGAAACAAGGGACGCAAATTCACAACAATGGAATTATAAATAAAGGTCCAAGTTACGATTTCAAGTACAG